>WURS02065422.1:0-25035 GCA_011762765.2 Rhinocypha anisoptera | reverse complement strand
ATGGCTCAGTGAGCTGAAACGTACGTTGTACATTAAAGTTTTATTTTTCTGTGGAAAAGTGTTGTTTTTATACTTAGTCGTAATATTATCTCTGTCATCAGAGCACCAAATGTCCAGGTATTAACAGTTTGTTGCGTATGCATATGCCAATTATCATCAGTTCTGTCTATCGCTTTTCAAATCTCCAGCTCTTTCTTTACTTTCCATTAACACATCCTTCTTGAGATTGAGTTATTATCTCGTTAAAAAGTACCCCTAAGTTATTGATAATAAATAAAACCCTTTCTTTGATTATTATTCGCTGAAAAAGATCTGGACAGATGTAGATATCGGCAATTAAACCTAACAAAATTAAATTGATTAGGTAATAAAATGCATAAACCCATCATTTTGCGTACGATTTGTAGTTAACAACTTAAAGGAAGACGAGTCGACTCGTCTTCCCTAGAGTGTGTGCCTCAGATATGTAGCAGAATTGTTATCAGCATTAGAATGGGAGGCCGTTGAAGTAAGGGGAATCGTATTTAGCCTTGTCGAATCTATAATGCTTAAGTAGATGAATCAGCTTGGAACGATATAGATACAAGACTGAAGAAACTCAAGTACTTCTTTAGGTGTGACTATAGTTGTGAAATAAAAACTTTAGGGCAAAGATGATACGACGTAAACTTTTCATTCATTGATAAAGGAGTATATGCGTGGAATAGTTTGCCTACAGAGGTTTATGAGCTGTCCCAAAACACGAAAACTTTATAAAACTATCATTTCTAAAACTGAAATCGATAATAAAATACAAAAAAGCTTTCCAAACAGGGAAATAACATGTTGCCATTACTACATTCTTACAAAAACCATATACACCAGCTTTAAAACATCTTGCCTAGTCGCCTCAGTCAGCTTTCTTTAGCCATAGAAAAATACCAGAACGGATCAACATAGAAAGATTTACAACTCTGCTTCATTATAGTCATTTTGAAAATTTTCATTATTAAAGAAATTGTCAGCAAACTATCATGTAATACATTAATTTTTTTAAATGTCAAAAGCCTCCGGTTTACGTACTTACGTCGCATAATCTTCTGTAAAATTGTTTCCAAAGGCCCTATTACCCCTTTCCCCAAAAAAGAGGGCAGGAGGTGAGTATATACACCAAGTTATTCTTACAAGCACATGCATATTGTTATTTAGTAGTAAAAGAACAGCTTTCACGTAAAGCTGTTCTTGGATTGACTGCTGAGGTATGATTAATTCAATTGCATTTTTAGAACGCATCCCCCACGAATGATGAGGGTCACCTGTATGTATGTATGTCCTAATTCTATTGAAAACTCACTGTTTTTTATGTAAGATCTTGCGCTTTCCCGACGAATCAAATGAAGAAAATGTTCTCGGGATTTCCACCTGATCAATCGGTCCATACTGGCCGACGTTTCGACTCTCAACATAAGAATCGTCCTCAGGCCTGAGGACGATTCTAATGTCGAGAGTCGAAGCGTCGGCCAGTATGAATCAATTGATCCAGTGGGAATCCCGAGAACATTTCCTTGACCCACTGTTTTTGCTTTAATAAAAAAATTAAACGTAATCATGCAGTGAGTCTATTTTTTGAAATGTTAGAACTGAGTGTGAGTGCATTAAATGACTCCTTAAAAATCAGCACTTATTTATGCAAAAAGGAATAGTGACTTTCGTTTGCTGACGATGTGCTCAACATATTTTGCTCCCTCATTGTCTTCTTCGTTAGTAATCAGTAGCGACATTAAATCACTTGACTTAATTTAATTGCCGATACATTGGTAAGAAAAGTTGCATTTTTTAGACGGATGGTCCTTAAATCCTCACCGGTGCTCTTACGCCCCCTGCAGCCTGTCACTCTCTGCCAGAGTATGAAAGTAGCATCATAATGACTAAAGTGGTTCTCATTGTAAAAGTGTGTGACGAAGCCTGATAAGTTGTCTGAATTTATAAAACATTAAATATGTTACTAAAATCCCAATTCCGTTTTAAGTCCCGTTTGGCCAGTCTATGTCACTTTTAAAAATCGTCATGCTCATTTCATAACCTCCAATTTTATCTAAATTGAAAAAGTTGTTATAATTAAATAATAGTCTGTACAAAGTCAGAGAAATAGAAAAAGACACGCGTACCTTCTCAATGGGAATAATATTCTGTATTTTATATATTAACTTGTCGATCATCCGTAATTTAGACTAGTGATACGATTTGATCAGATTAAAAGGAATGTCGATTAACACTTTAGATCATGCCTTTTTTGCAGTCTAAAAAGTGACTTAATTGCATATTTAATATCAAATTAAATGATATTGTTTTTTATTAGTTTCATGAATAATTAATCTTTTCACAAAGTGATTCCAAAGGTAGTATCATTTATCCTGAATGAGTGGCTATTCTATATTTTTATTTGACATCCTTAAATGAAGTATTTCTAAAACATGACTGCAACTCAGTAATATTAATAGCAACCATACCTCTTAGAAAATTCTGTGAACCAACCGAAACTGACGGCAAATATTGCCTCCTCGTATTTTAAAGCTCCATAATACTCAAATGTATATTGTATGTCCTTAGGACGTTAAATGTAGACGTTAGTTCGTACTTTTTCCATAGGAAGCTCATTTTATCAGCGGACCTCACGGAAAATGTGTAAGACCTCCATTTTTCCGAGTTAATCTTGTGGAAGACCCTACTACTAGTATATATTATCAAGTGCTTAAAATGTCCTCGAATAACGCTTATTTTATGATCTATGCTCCCAAAATGTTCGAGATTTAGAATATTCATCCACAGTCAGTTGCAGTACGACTTTCTTCCAGATGCCTCATGGTGTGCATTTTGCCGCAAAGCGGTATTATCGTGAGTTCATATACGAGTATTTCTTAGTTTTTTTTCGTTACGCGTACTCTTCCCTGTCAGTCTGTCAACTTTTATGCTGAAATATCTGATACCGAAGAACCGCTGCTGAAGCCCATGTAATACTAAATGAGGCTTTTGGTAAGCAAGCTATAAGCCAAGCAGTAACATTTGAATAGACACTGTCTCAGGATTAACTATGGGGAATTCCTCTATATTTCAAGGGAGGGAGTAAAGGAACCCCTGCAATTCCACAACTAACTGTTGAATTGCTGAATAAGATTGTACAGTCTTATGGGACATGTCAATGCATTATAGCGGATATATGGAATGAAAGAGTCTGTAAGATTCTCCCATGACAACGCATCTACACACATCATGAGGGACTTTCAGACAAAAAATAACATTGGAAAATAAAACAATGAATCTTCTTTCGTTTTATTTTAAAACATGGAGATCTCCCCCAATGTAAAGGCCTCGTCAATCAAGTATATAACAAATAACCACTGCACCCCAGCCGCCCTATTCGGTCGACTTAGCCCCTTGCGATTTCCACCTTCTTCCTAAAATGAAGTACAGCTGACAGGGCAGGGTTTTAACTCCTTTGAAGAGATCCAAGGAGACTCGCGACATCATGAACAGGCGCTAAGCCAGCGGACTTGGCGCAATACCTCCAGCAATTCTAAATCGCTGTGATAGTTGTATGGAAGCCCGAGGTGGCTACGTGAAGGGCGACAGTAGAAATTAAGGTTTAATGTACTTTCCTGATTTTCACAAGAGAATTCTCTAAAATTTTGTACAGCTCGTTGTACTTTTCCACGTTCGGGGTCATAGTGTAACATCCTTATTTTGTGTGGTTCTGACGTAGGCTGACTAAAGCTTCATATTTCGGGTATAGTCTCCGTTTTTTCATCTAATGTTATAAGAGGCCGTTTCAAAATCTGAAGAGTACGAAAAATACGAATTGTGTTGCGGACTTAAAATTCGTTTCTCTTTGTTCTATATGGAATGACTACATATTGAATAATGACTCTACTTCCATCACCACCTTGTAAGCACGCGGAAAATGATGCAATAGCAAGTTTATAAAAAATAATGATAATGTAAAATTAGAGGAATTAGTATTCTACATATTTTATTAAAATACGCGTTTACAGGCTAGAAAAATTACATTATACTTTTATGGATAATTATATTGGGTATATTATAATATTCGTTTCCTGCATCAGGCTCGTCAAGACAGCAGTTCTGTGGCCACCACCACCACATCTTTTATATCTCATCATATTGTCGTAAGGATACACTCACAAAATGAAAGATAATGTATCATATATTCTACAGAGGAAGTATTCGTTATTAGGCTAGTTAGGGATATTTACACTATTAAATCTAATGTACTAACCATCATAAGAGGATATATTTTTATATAAAATTGCAAAATACATAGAACACGTAATTAACTCAAATTTTCCCAAGGCTAATTGAAAAATTTAAATATGTCATTTAAAGAAAATTATGAAAATAAGACAAACTTTAACGAATGTAATAATGATATTTTGCCGAATTGTTGGAAAAATAATTAGTAGTAAATCTGATTATTTTTTTCAAAACGAAAGAACTTTTCTAGCGATTTTTATTCCGCGAATTTCCCATGGGAATTGTTCGGTTTTTTACTCACTTGCATAACATTTTTTGCGTGGCATATTGTAAATATTGGTTTCCACCGATAATTTTTGCGCAACAGGTCTGTGAATGTTCTATTTCCAGGAGTTTAAATTTTATATTTGAAAAGTTTATCAAAATATCTGAGATATTTGAGTTTTATAAGTATATAAACAATTATGAATTCAAACCGAGCCTTCGTCAAATGTAGAAATGAACATTTCAAGTTTTTAATAAGTATCAATTCATCCCTTTGAACATTCTTAAACTTAAAGACACATAAGCAATACCACATTCATTCTATGTTTATTTTGTAAATTAATACATTTTCTTTTCTGCCTACATAGCTTTTAAAATTGTATGTATTATTGTCAATAGTGAATTTGATCACCGGTTTTGGTTATTAATATTAATTGTTATTAACGACACGAGAGAAATAAATAAAGGTAAAGTTTAAACATACTCATTGAACAAAGATGATACAAATGTTAAGTGTAGAAAGATATATACAGTTGTGTAGGAAAAATGTAAGAATAGATGGCTTTTATTCTTGACGAAAAATCCCACTACGGGAAAACACCCACACTAGAAGGAAGGTGTGAAAACCCGGCGAAAGCCTACTGATAGGATAGTTATTGTGTGTAACAAATTTGTGTTAATTTTAAGATATAATGTTAACAGAACGAGGTCGAGTAAATTTTAGCCTATATTTACATTCATACATATACATAAACAATGCATACATTAAACATAAATGTTAACACAAACACGCAAAGATATACTCATATATACATAATTATAAACACTCATATATGATGACCAGCCAACCCAAGGTACTGTCAATGCATCTTTTACTCAAGTTCACGCTTGTGAAACTCATCACCTTTCGAATCACTTTCAGCATGGAAAAAGATCTCGTATGCAATGAATGCTTCATACATATACCTGATTCGATTATTTTAATCGAATAAAAATGATTTTAACCCACTATTTGCCGTAACGCTGTAGTGAAAAAAATGATGCATTGAGAATTTAATTAAATTCGTTACGTCATTAAAATATTCACCCTTTAGATATAAATTGAGGTAGTACTGGATATCAAGAGAAATATACCATAGACAATAGTAAATGACAAGTCCGATTATTTATGCAGTTTCTGGGAATAACAATTTTTTCATTAAGTAGTATCAATAGAAGTTACACTGCGATTCCATACTATGGATAATATTGATAACACCGTCCACAATGGTCCCATAAACTACACTAAAAACATGTAGACCATTTTTATAATAAATATAATTTGGCGGCATAATAAAGTGTATAATTCTGAGTAACAGACTTCGCCATTTCTAGTATAAAACAGCAAATAATCCCAACTGACGTCACATATCATTATTTCTCACTTTAGATATTTCTTCACTATGATAACTAGATATATTTACAAGAATTTTTCATAGCAGCGATTATGGAATGCCACAAAGAGGCCATCATAAAAAATATGAATAACGATTGATTGAAACTTAAATTTAAAATGTGTCTTTTATTACCATGACAATCACGGATACGTCCAGAAGACGTCATTTTAAAAATTAAAATTTTTCAGATAAATTCTATATTATTAGTAAAAATGAGTCGTTTTCTACAATAAGTAAACACTCCCGCCAGGCCGCGCTAGGCCACGCTAGGCTGTTATGAGTTGATATGGTGGTTATGGACATGCTTTTCGTCAATGTCGTTACGGGTAAAGTATTACTATAGACATTTATAGTGATAAAAGTAGCATATTCATTTTGCTAAAAGTAGCTTATTCATTTTGTTTTAATGATATATTTGAAAGTGTTGGAAATGCAAGGCGATATGTTCTATTACGCAGCGTCATGATATGTGAGTTGCATTGGCGTTGTCTAGCAGCGTAAGCAAATCGTTGAGGTGTGGTTTGTTGATATAACTAATAAGAATTCGAAGGGGTGATTTTGATAATTTACCTTGAAAACTTATTGAAGGCTTTTAGTTAGGGCTTATAAGTACTACTTTAATTTTGCTGAATTATATAGTGTGTTCTCAACACAGCTTATGCATATTTTTTTCATCATTCGACGTGAGTCCACTTTTCCGCAACTGCAATAAGAAGTAATAGGTATTAATTTAATTCTATTAGCGAGGTAGACTACTGGCATGGTAAGTTTTTGGCTCTTCTCCATGCAGCATTGGGATTTTATAGTGCTTTGAATGCCGTCTGTGAGTCTTTCATTTTGTCCTTGTTTCGGCAGTATTGCGCCTGAGCATTTGCGCGGATTTGTGTAGATAAGATTTCATATGAAACATATGTAATGTTATTATTGCACATTGGGATTCGTTCTTTTAATGCGATATATAATGTATTATATCGCATAAGTTACTATTATAATCTAGTCCAGACCAGGGGCATGTTAAAATTTCACTAAGTCTGCCATAGTGAAATCGATATTCAGGGTGTTAATTTACACAAGTGTTTTTTTTGCAATGGAATATTCAGTTTGCTGCTAAAATTGCTCCCATTTCACCAGGAACTTCTAATTTTTCCTCACTGTCTCCGGTTCTTCTCTTCATATTCCCCCGAAAATTTTGATGAAAACCGATTGCCTTATTTTTTCGCAAAAACGGTACTAATGTTTAGTGCTATTTTACGGAAAAAATTGAGTTCAGCATTAAGCCTTACTGTCTCGCTCCTACGAATTGTAGACATAATTTTTTTGTTTTAATTGCCTGGTAGTTGGATTTCTAAGATACTAATGTATGCGTTTACCTACGTTATTTTGCAAAATATTTACTTAAAAATTTCATGATTACATACCATGGGCATAGAGAGGAACAACGTCAAGAGAAAATTTGTCTTGAGGAAGACGTGCCTCACTCGACTTAGTACGAATCTGTATCATATTTATGATCCGAACGGTTCACATGGGTCAAGAACATAGTATTTACCCCAAAATCGGCCACAGAACAATGCACGAAAATCATCGCTCCGTAGTTAATTGTAACTTGTGGACAATTTCAGTGTCTGATATTGTTTACATCTCCAATTTATATACTTGCGCATTTAATAGTAGGTATACAAATGTATAAATTAGAACAATGATGGATTTCATCAACTTTCTCTCGGATAAAAAGTTGTATCATATGTCGATAATGATCAACCGGTTTTAAAATTTTAAGGTAAGCCTTGTTTTTCTCCTTATTTATATCGGTTTGTGAATTCACATTCGTATATATTGGTCACAATAAATACGACAATGTAATGGATTTGCTGGTTAGTTCGCCAATTTCCATCTAAATCATCAGTCTCTGGCTACTCCGGTTTCCTTCAGGTTTTTAAGACTGTCAACTTTCACTTAAGAAGCTCGTACACCATAGAGTTTGCAGTTATATTTATTCACTGAAGATACAACTACAGAGTAATGGCAATGAGTCGTGTCTACAAAGAAGCAGCATTGGTTTCAGTATGTAAATAATAATATTATTTATTTGACTTAATGAGGGACATTGCAGTATAAAGTCATTGCAGGAGTTAATGTCAGGTTACAAGGATGGTGGCAGATATAAAAGTCAAAATGGTTATGAATCATCATTGAAATCCAAATGATCGTAGGTGGCACTGTTAGCTATCACATGAATTTTAAGTATACAGGAAAAATCCCATCTATGTAGAATCATAAATTGTGATCTCTTTAGTTTATGGTGGTAAAGAAAGTGGTTGTTCTAATTTGCAAATCGTCGAATTGTTTTTTCAAGAATTTTAGAAGTTAAAGAGAAAATCATTGCATGATTTGCTCTTTGTGCCGTGCTTAGCGTTATGGGCATTGAAATATTATTGCAAACAGGAGAAAAAAATAATATCAACATATCTTATTTTCAAATCTTTCCTCCTAATGGTGACGTAACTGTTTGCTATAGACTAAAGGCCCTAGTTGTGATTAACATAGCAACAACCCTTTGAACTTATTCATTGAATGCGTGCATGACCTCCATGGCTTATTAAAATTCAATTTTTGACAAACTTTAATGAAAACTATTAGGAATGAAATTGTGAACGTGCACATGGAAAGTTATCATGTATTTATGGGATATTTTCTATGGGTGATATTTTAAAAAACATCTGGTTGTTAAATTGGCTTTCTTGAACACATTCACAAAAAGTACAGTAAATTGAAAATTAGATTATCCATCTGGATGCATTACACAACCTTTATGTTTATAGCCAAACATTTTTCATGGCATGAAATGTTCCACCATCTTTTCTCATTACCCTTGATCATGGTTCCAAGTTGGGTTGGGTCCCCAATATCATGGGTTGATCATGCTTGTCCAAGTTGGTATTTTCTATGATTTGAAGAGGTGCAAAATGACCATAGCCATCGAAGCACCCTATAAACACTAAAAATACTTCATAAAGCAAGAGAGTCATGTCATGGAGGCATCTCAGAATAGGTCTACTTAATGAACAATATAGAATTTTGCAAGTCAAAAGGTTATTTACCATTTATTTATTTAATATTAAACCTATTGAACTAAAATTTGTCCATTCGATCAAGTACACTCCTTTCCAGAAATGTTTACCACCACCTGGAGGAAAAAAATTTTAATTCCCAAGTAGGTGCTGATTTGACCACAATGTTTCATTATGTTTTGAGGCAAAGGCAATAAACGTTTGGAGCAAAGGAAAGCCCCTCCCCCTCGTAACTTGTAAGACCGAGGGATTGTTACAGCTTGTGTCCTTTGGAAGGCAGGTGGAGGGGATTTGGATCCCCCCATGTGGGAGACAGTCAAGGCTGGGCAAGGATCCTACCCTACCCTTTCTTTGCGCAGGGCCATGCATGACCACCGAGAGGGTCCATATTGTTGGTGGTGAATCTGTTTAATTGTGCTGGATCAATAGGAATAAGAGAATAATATATAAATATTATTTTTGTTTTATACAAAGTGAAACACAATATCAGCATATATATTTAAAGAATGAAGTAAATTTTTTTTACAAAATCACTAGAATAACATACTTGAACTCACACTTCTGCTGTGAGTGAGAAGCAATTGTGTCGGAGGTACCATTCTCCCTAACCAACTTCATAGCACCATAGACTAAAGAATACTATACTCTCTGCAGAGGGAAATCTGCAATATAAAGGCTTAGATCGGAACTTTCCCAACTCGGCACACTAGTATCCCTGGTGTAGGGGATGGGAATTACTTTTCAATGCCACGGGCCTACTTGACTCTAAACATAAGCTTGGTTGCTTCTCAACCTTGTCGAGTGTATCTGAGTAAATATCAGATTACACTTCTCAAAAATAAAACTGTTGGAGAGGGGAATGTGAGATTTGCAGGACAAACATATCGAGGCAGTTCCAAGTGAATTCTGAATGATTTAATGTTTGTCCTCACATTGGCATGCTTTCTGCTTAGTCAAATCAAAACTGATAGGCTAAATAGGATTTCACCCATCAAGTTATTTTCACATTCAGAAAAAAATACCATTCTTTTTCATTTATTCACTTACGAAGGATGCCGGAACAGTAAATGAGTTGGCTGGATGTCGAAATGTGGCAGGGAATTAACTTATACCAGGTACAATTTCTTTTACTTGTTTGTAAATAATGTGACATAGATACTTTTAAAACTATATAAAACACAAAGTTCGGTTAGCAAACGGCAAACATTCGCCATTTTACTTCATCATCAAAGTGGATCTAAAAATAGCAATGCCTAAAAAATAAATTCATTTTCTAAATAATTTCACTTTAACAAGCAAGTAATGCTAAAACGTTAAGTTTTTGGACCTATTTTTTTTTTGTTTGAGTTGACAAAACTTTGGAAGACACAAGTCAATCACAGACAAAGTCAGTGCTTTTGACCGTAGTGTTGCTGTGATAATCTTCCGTGCCTTACCCGCCACTCCAGTTTCTCATGCAAATGTTATAATGCAGCTTCTCTGCCTCGCTAGTTTTGAGATCCCCAAACTACAAACAAATAAAAATTGATAATAAATCCGTCCACAAACTTGACATTTTATTATTACCTGCTCGTTCATACAATAAAGAAGAGCTTGACAAAAGTGCAAACTTGATTGCTTGCAACCACCTGATGAAGAGAAAAAGTTTTATTTTTATGGCAACTTCTTTTGTTTTCATGAAAAATTTTGCAAACCTGTTAATAAAGAATGAATCCAGATAATGGCTGAATCCTGTCAATTATTATCTGTATTGTAGTTTTTCGGAGGATTTTAGTTTCACGTTTGTGCTGGAAAGCAAAAAAAATGGTCACTTTATGCCAGAATAATATTTCATGAAAGGGTGTTAAGTAGCCATAATTTTTATTCTGATAGTAGGTACCAAGTCTATGAACTAAATGATGGAAAACAGTATTTAGAGAAGTTGAGCATTTACGGGAGAAATTCTTGAATTTTCTATCTCTAAGCAGTTGCTTTGACAGTCTTTGCCTTGCATATACATTGGTTTGGGATAATCTCTCCAATTAATTCAATTCTTCTTCTTCTTAATCTCTACAAGTTTAAAATTATATTTATTTATAATAAGAGTATTCCAAAGATATTTGCATTTCTTTGGTAGTGATATATACTTACTTGATAGGATATGTTATGAATATCTATGGTTTGGGATGAAAGATATTTCATACTTTTCCACAGTTTTATTCCTTGGTACACTGCATTTTGTCGTATTACCTCTCATCCACAGCAACACATCCCAAAACACAAGCAACACCCCTCAATGATTTTACTCATCTGATAAAGGTAGCTGTGGAAAAAAACTATTTTGTCTTCAACAAACAGTTTTATAACCAGACAGATGGTCTCGCCATGGGCTCCCCCAATCTTCCCTCTTAGCAGCACTCTTCGTCAATTCTTTCGAAGAAAAAATATATAAATCAAACTTGCATCTCAATGAACACATTAATTATTGGTTAAGGGGCCCACCGGGATAGCCTGGTAGGTAGAGCGCTCACCGGCTAATTCAAAGGTCGTGGGTTTGAATTGCACATGGATTTTGTGGTTATTGAAACAGGTTTTTTTTCTGTGAATTGAAGAGTTGTGAAATGACCATAACCGTCAAAGCACCCTATAAACAAAAGTTCTACTACTACTTGGTTTAGGTATGCCGATGGTTTAGGCACGCGTTTGGACAAGTACCAACTGTCAACTAGATAAAATGTAATGTCAACTAGATTAAATATATTAAATACCCTTCATCCCAATATATCCTTTTCATTTGAAAAAGACCAACATCATACCATAAATTTCCTAGACCTGAATATAACTTTATTCGGACAAAAACCTGACATTCGCATCTTTAGAAAACCAACCTACGTCGACCACATCATTCCTAATGACTCCTTCCATCACTTTTCCCATTAACTCGCCTCACTCCACTCCATGATTCACTGGTTACTAAGCATTCCACTCATTCCCAATAACTACTCAATTGAAATCGAAACAATAAAATCCATAGCAACAAACAATGATAACATACATGGTTGAAAAAATAATTAAGAAAAAAACAGGATATAAGTCACGAAATGCATCTCCCACTTACAAACAATAAATTCCACTAACTTCATCTGGTGTTCCCTTCCCTTTCTCAACAACATATCTTACAAGATCTCCAACCGTCTCCCACTCTCTTTAAAACCAGCTTTTTATACACCCTTAACCCTCTCCAAATTCCTGTGCAATGCCAAAGATTCGTTGGAAAAGCTTTCCAAACCTGGAGTCTATAAATTAACTTGTAATCATAGCAATGGTAACACATTGGTCAGACAGGTAGAAATATTCGGAAGCATAGCCAAGAGCACCATAGATCCTTTAAGAAATCCAACTCAAAATCTCTCTTTGCCAGACTTTTAAACAAGCACAGTCACAAAAGTGACTATCCATGAGGTCTTGCACTCAGCTGACAAAGACCTTAAATTGGATGCTTTACATCAAATCGAAATCATCATAGTATCATCTAATCCCAGTTTAACCCTGTGAAATGAACTAACATTTAGCACCAACCATCTCCATTACTTTCCATACAAGCCAAATTAAACTCAGGCACCCAACAACCCCTTCCCATCCTTCCACCGCACCCCCTCCTCGCTTTTACACCACCCTCCCATCACCCCAACCAACCATGAAACCCACAACCCTACCCTGCCCTGAACCCCTTTTCACACACCCCCACCCACACACACACTTCCACCACCCACCTCTTCCACCGTCCCTTTCTTACCCTCCACCTCTCTAATAAAATTTCTTCAGTTAACTTACCTATAGGTTCTTAATATTTACTTTTAACTATGAACAATGGCTTTTTTTATTGTTCTAATATCATCCCCTAGCTACAAACTATATTGCAGGGCCTCAGCGAGATTCGAATACTCGCAGGTACATGTATTTTTCTTATTCTGCAGAATATGGTTTTACATACCCTCATTTTTTTTGTACACTGTGGAGTGCTGATTCCTTTCCTCAGCTACTGGGGCAGTGAGTTTGGCAACCCCTTTCAAGGTATATGTCCTTAGTCATTTTTTTGTAATTGGATTGCATTATTTAAAGAAGTAGTTTTTACAAACTCAATATTAGTTCAGAAATGCACTTTCTGTGAGATTGAATGAATTTAATGGTTATCCACCTTTTAAGGTAGGGTTTTTATGAGCTCTAGCTATAGTGTGTTTCACATTAAGATGACAGTATGGGATTATTGAGTATGGTGTTGCCAAAATTCACCCCAAGAACTTCCCACGCTATAGGTAATTTTATTTGATTGATTTACAATTATATAATTTGCACAATCGAGGTTTTGAAACAGTAGTTTACTGAAAACACATGGTATTGTCCTAAATACATGACTAACTACAGAAATTTTTCATTCACTGGATTAGCACCATGATGGTATGTACATACATACAATTCAGTGTCTGTTCAGATATGTACATTTGTTTACTCTGCAACCACTGGTCACTTTGTGACCATTCGAACCTTTTTGGAAAGGATGGGCCATAAAATTTGTAGAGGGTCTAGGGAGGGTACGATGGCGGCGTTCATTCGCACATGAATGTATTCTCCACAGTCAAACGCCAAAACATTGATCTATGTATCTCGCAGCCTAGGAGTTAATGTGACACAGAGCAAGTATTTGGCTAATATTGCACATTTATTGACCAAGTATCGAAAATCTTAGTAAATTGGTGGTGGTGTTCCTCTGGAATTTTTTTGTGGATGAGGAAAATATTTTTGACTGGTATAAATTGGAGAATTATCATTCATCACTCCTTTAACCAAAAGAATATTCCCAACTGCTGTCTTGCCCTTTCACCTACCCTGAAATTCTCGAAACTTTCCTGTACATGATTTACCGAAAACAGGTCAGTTTTTTAAGGAATCCTATATTTTTTCTTGTCAGCCACTTTTTGATATGGTCTTTACTCCAACTTGTCGTGGTCATCAACTCCACTTTTCTTCAGTGGTATGAGGCATTATCTGCCACAAAAACTCAACCTCTTGGGAGATTAGGGAGATGGCAGTTTCCAAATCAACTCATAATAGTCTTGTCAACTTCATCATCATTATTTTTTTACAAAGGAAAAATTGCAGATCATCTTCAATGAATCCATTTACCAGCATCAATTATTGCAAAGAATTTCTAAATCTAAGTGTAGGGTTTTTATTTTAGAGTTCATCCACCTACTCCTTTTATCGGTCCTGAATTTTATCCTGTTTTATTAGTCATCTCAGATGTAACTCTTATCGTAGTGATTGCATTACCTATTCAATTTCCCCACAAGAATTTAACTTTCTTATATAGTAAGACTATCTCTTCATGTTTTATTAACTTTCTCATGCACTTACACTCCTCTTTCCACCATGTCTCCTTCGACTTATCTCATCTCAATTTATTATTTGCCTCTTGGTATTTCCTTCTCCCCTCCCTCAGACTTATGTTTTTCCACTTTCTACTCTCAGTTACCTTCCTGATCATCTCTTCTATAACCCATGGCTTTGTAATCCTCTTTTGGTTGACTTTTCCGATTAATTTTTCAGCAGTTCTGGTTATGTCATCTTTAATAACTTTTCACTTTTATTCCATTGTCCTACTTTAGTTACCATCAATTAGACTATCTCGTGATTCCTGGTACTCTTTTCTCCTTGTTCCTGTTAAAATCTTCTATACTCCATCACTCTAATCATCTATTCTTTTGAATTTTACTAGACACTTCATAACCAGATTGTCTTGAGTCTACAGCTGCTCCCAGATGCCATTTGCAATTAAGAACAGTGTTTGTAAATCTTTGCCTAACCACTATGTATCACTCCAATAATCTCCAGCATCTCTTCGTCATACCTCACTCTGCCCTAGTACATCTGTTCTTCTTTTCTCCATTTCAAGTTTCATGTTCTCTAACTTTCCAGACTTAATATTTGTCCTAAACTTCCATGTCACATTTCTAATCATTCCAGTCATCATTGTCTTCTTTGGAGTGTTGCTGTAGCAAGGATTTTGTGATATGACAAAGAAAGAAGGCACTAGTCTCCCGGCGCTGGGAGACCTGTCACCCACCCCAGTGGACTGGACCCCATAGATTACAGAATTAACTTTCATTATTTATACCTGAGAACTTAATTGTTTGGACCTATTCTAAAAACAACCCCCTAACGGGAGGGTTAAAAATGTCATCGCACTCTGAAAATACTTTCCATCTTAATGCCTTTATTTCTTCTGAAATAATTGTCACTTTTTTCACCTATCCAATATTTGTACTTCGCCCATTTACTCTTCTTGTTTTCTTTGTATTTCTCCCAATAATCTTCTTTCCTGCCTTACTATGCATACACTTAGTCTTCTTTCCCATCTATTTTTTTCTTATATTCCTCCCTACCCATATCTCAAAGATCTTATCCTCCTTCCGTAGAGACCTGTTTCTAAGTGATATAATGTTACACACAATATTAAAGCTTTCACTTGTATCTTACTTATGCCTTGTAACTCTCATCAATTCTCTCCTTTTAAACTTTCTTTGTTAATAAAATTCTTCTCCTGATGTTCCTACTGCAATTTCCAATTTCTGCCAAAATATTGATCAGTTGACTAAAGTGATCTTGTTCACTCTTCTTGTGCTTTCCACTGAGTTAAAGCCTCAATTTTGACTGATGTTTCACTAGCCCTGAGAATGCTCAAGTTGAGTGTCGAAACGTCAGCCAGAATGGAGCCCTAACCTAATGGAAATCCTGAGAAGACTTTCTGAACAAAATATGCCAGGAAAGCACCAGATCCTTATTCTTAAGTGATCTTACTTTAATTTATCCACCACTCCTTAGACACAAAGCTTTGATATTCTAGAGGTCAAGAATCTTGTTATTTTTGTAATCCTTAGATTAACTTCCATTCTGTAAGTTTTACTGCTGACCAATGCCTGGTCACTTATTGAATTGCTTTCCATTTCAAGAACGTTCACTATTACCTCCTGCCCTTCTCATGCCTCTGTGTATAAGTACATTAAACAGCTGAGGCAGTAATTTACATTATCTTACACCCATGCTTTAAACTGCCCATTCAAATTCTGCCTTTAATACCCTCACTTTGCTGTCTGATTCACATGTAAGCTGCTAATAAATCACATGTCCCTCCATTCTATGGCCATATTTTTTAATATCATCAATAATGTTCCCCACTCAATTGAATGACTTCTTGAATTCACAAAACATAAGTAAACATCTTGGCTATACTCTATATTCCTTTCTAGTCATATTTTCATTATCACCCTTGGGTATCACGTGTCTTTTTCTTTCGCAAAATTATACTGACCTACACCAAATATTCATTTGCTCTACTCTCCAACCTTGTTTTGATTATTCATAAAACTACTAAGTCTCTTATAATATGCAGAATTAATATCTCCCATATTCCTCACATAGTTACATTTTTCAGAACAAATGCATACCTAGGCCTAAGGACAAATATAAAGATCTGTCCCCAGATAATATTCTACAAGAAGCTTAGATAATTTACATTTTATGCCGGTTTCTTTGATATTCGTTTCAGTGTCTTCTGTCTGTACCTTCTGCTGACTATTATAGATGGCAAGTGACTCCTTTTTACAGAATTTCGTGATATTTTGAAAATACCATCGTGAAAAACTACGTAGTATGAAGGTTTGGATGTTCCTCAGCATGTAAAAGAATTGGCCTCCAAACGACCGCTTATGAAATGTAAATATTATTTGTTAGCGATTCCTGCAAAAAAATAGCCTCCTTCAAGTAACACCTATTCTGATTGATAGCTTGGACTAGCAGTGACATGTACTCATAAAAGACAAAGATCTGTTCTTTTCCACAGATTTTGTTTAACGTATAAGCTGTCAATGTCATACGAAAACGTCTGGTACAAAATAAATGGGAATAGGTACATAGATATTAATTTCCATTTGTATGATACATGGAAGGATAATTATTCCATCTCTTGCGATCAATTATAAATGACATTCAGAAATTATCGGGGGATTGTGATGGGCAGCAACGGTGAATGTAGTGAAGTGCCAAGCAATACTTTATTACTAATTCATTAAAATTGCATTTGCTTTCTCAGTGGTCATAATGTGTGATGCAGTAATGTTTTTACCCCTTATACGAGTTAGTAGTGGTTGTGTCATTTTCTAGTAACTTAGTTTTAGAATTTTTAGCATTTTGAATTTTGCGTGTCCAGTTACCATGTTGCAGTGGATTTGAAATAAACCTTACATGTATCCATACTGCGAAACTTACTAACCCTTCCCTCTTTCTCGTGATAGCTCATTAACTGAATTTGTAAGAGGCGAACGGATGATAAGAAAATTTCGAGAATGTCAGGAAACATACATTACTTTTTAAAGTAAGAATGTTTTATTATTGTCCTTTTGATTCAATGTTTTAAGTTGATTTTTTGCGTGATTTAGAATCTAACATCCGTAGAAACATTTTTAAATAAAGATGAACATGTCGATATATCGAAGATTTTTCTGCGCATGCGCTCTAGTGGTGACGGTCATGTACCTGCAATGGGTGTCGGAATCGTTTATGATCTAACACAACTTCGAAGTGTGGAAATTTTTAGATTTTTGGTCTCTCCTGGCCATTATATTCGATGGGTTTAATGTGGTTTTTATTTTGTTCTTAGTCTGCCAGCATGTCGCACTCTCAAGAGTCAAGGGTGTCCAGTACTCAGGATTTCGGGCTATCCGAAGAAAGCAGATCAAGTAAGTACAGCCATTAGCCACCAGCAGTTTGTCTATTTTGCTTCAAATTTCATTCATAATGGTTAATTTATCATATTTTGTTATTTCCATATTTTGTTTTACTAATTTAACACTGTGCCATTAGGAATGTTACTTTATCTTAAGTGTACTTAGCCACTGATCCCGTAAGTGAACATTACAATTCCCTTTGAAGCAAAACACGTATGCAGCAGATGTTTTGTGGTATACTATGTACTGAAATTATGTGATAAAGTGATTTTATGGTCCAAAGGTATCATTAGTCATTGATTGATTTATTGAAGTGTAACCAAATACGCGCTAATGATGAGTTGTCGTTGTTATCCAAAGTAATCTAACTTACCTTCCAGAAGAATAGTATATACTTATATACGTGTGTGACTGAATGTTTGTGTATATTAGGAGTGTTTACGTGCATAAGGAGGATATTAGTTATGTTTATGTACCAGCCATTTTGTCGTTACTGCAATGCAATTTATTAACACAGATTTTGCGAGTGGAAGTGTTTTTTATTCGTCAACATAATAGTCTCCAAACCATGTTTAATCACTCAAATGCAAGCAAAGTATTACACATAACGCTTGATGTTAATATTATTTCTTTACGTTGGTATCGCCATGTTCCGAGGAATAAGCGACTTTCGATATCGCTGAAACAATTCACCGTTTCTTTAAAACAACTCGTCAACGTTCAGCTACGACGTCCGTTGACCAGCTCGGTCCCGATTATTGTATTGTTTTTCTATCATTTGACGAAGTAGGCATTTCGTGAACTATTATATTGCGTTGTATTCCATATTATGCCGGGGTTCCTCGCCAGTAATGGTGAGTCACAAGAGCGCGTCATTTCATCACATGCCGGATGTTTTAAAAATCGAAATACAGATGTTAAATTAAATTGAAGTTTTGATTTGAGACAACTAATGCTTCTACTGGCTTGTTAACTTACTAGATAAGTTTTGTTGCTTTTATAGTAAGTACAGTTATCAACTAACATTCGTGGTTTATATATATTGTGCATGTGTATCATTGGCTCTGAATCTAATACATCTCTTTCCGTTCAAGGTGTGTCTGCTCTAGTGAGTCGACTAAATTCCTCTGGACTAGGAACTGCCCTTAGTATAAACAATGTAAAATTAAGTGTAGATTCATCAAAAATGAAGGATCAGAAATTGCAAGACCCTTTCCCATGGATCGCCAACTTTTGCAACCTTTGTCAAGCAGCGGTGGGTAGTGGAAATGTCAGGCACATGGAGAACCTGCTCAACATATACCTTGAGTATGTATGCCATTTTCCTCTTATTTTGGTGATTCCAAATATATAGTATGGTCATATGTACGAGTGTGCTACTTTGGAGTATTTAATGTTTTTGAACCATTAGAGTAGGAGGGGAGTGCAGGACAGATATATGATTTAGTGTAACAAATTACAATAACTTTAACTACCACACTTAAAATTATCAATTCTTCTTAATCATTGAGCTTTGGCCCTCATGTTGTAAATGTAAGATTTTGGGTGAGATTTCAAATTATTATTAAGACAGTGATCAACCCGAAGGTTGGATTTCAAATATTGATTTGAAAATTGTGATTTATATGCTGGCAGTGGAGTTTTTAGACTCCTTTTTTGTTGATTATATTACTATTGTCCTATCATGAGCTTAATGACCCACATAGTATGTTTAAAATGCTGCTGTGGCATATTTCGTTGGGAGTATATATTTTTATATACTTTTACGAGGAAAGTGAGTCTCCTGCACTTGGGTGTGTCAATATCCCTGAGTGAGGATCTGTATATCTCTTTGTTGGTGATTTTGGTTAGTTTTCCTTTGTACAGTGTGATGATAAAATCTTGTGATTACAGCTCCAGGGGAGTGTTACTGATATTTTACATGAAGCGGATAACGATTCGCTTTATAAAGAATCCAAGTATGAATTAAAATCAGGATTTATTTTTCCGTGAGTTTCAGGCTCTTCTCTGGAAAGTCAGTCTACTTTGTTCCACTTTCAGACGATGTGACATAGTTTTCGATTAGAACTTTGATGAAACATATTTTTTTTTGGGACAAGTGAGGAGCAAGAAGCAGTTTGGCAACGTTTCTGTGGAAATTATTATAGATGGAATATGTTTTATTATTTTATATTATGAATTTGAATATGAATTATAAGTTTTAGTGCTGTATAACACTGATGTGAGCAATATTCCAGAATTGTTTTTAGTAATTTGGAAATCTCTTTAAACTTAAGTAAGACAAAGAAAAAAAGAAATGTATTAGGTCATTTCAATGCAGACTTATTAACAGCCTCTCAAATAAATAAATAAACTCACTCTACTCAGCAGGTATAACTTTCACCTTAGTAGTAGTACTCCTACTAGGGCACCTAATAACTGTAGAATTTTAATTGAGCATACTATTAAGGCAATACAGTCCTTTATTAGTTATTATTCAGGAATTTATTAAGGAAATGCAGCCCTCAAAAACCTTTGTCCATGATATGGAAGTGATCCGAGTTGATATAATCTCTTGTCTTCTCTGTAGAAAACTCATCTGCAAGTATTTTAAGTTTTGTAAAACATTCATTGCAAACATGTTGACTATACTTAGCAGTTGACATTTTGATGTTGACAATAAAGTTATATATAACAGCAGTGCTCTGTAAGATTATCAATCTAATACAATAATCATTAGTAATTGAGGTATTTATAATGACATTCACTTACAAAAAATCGTGCAAAAATCACCATATGTTCACTTTGGTGAAAATCGCAAATCAGCTGATTGATGCAAAGCATTGGTATAAGTGTAAGATGAACTGGAAAACTCAGTTTCAACGAGTAATAAACTTAAAGAAATAAGAGTTATGTTACACAATGTAAAATCACAGGTGCAGTTAATAACATTGAATGATTCACACTTCTACAAGGTTAAAGTTCGTAAAATAGTTTAATAATATCTTGTGCACGTTTTCCTAAATCATGTTACATATTTTGTTTTATTGTTATATTGCTAATAATTCTAAATAAATTCATCCTTCTGCCTCATAATGAAACTTTAAATAGTTTTATAAGATAGCTACTTACTTTTACGCTCATATTATACTTGCAATACATCAATATGAATATACAGTAAAACCTCCCAATAGCGAAATCCAAGGGGCTGAAATTTTGCCACTTTGTTTCAGGGGAGTTTGTTATTGGGTGTATTGCAAATTGCATCACTCCAGCCAACTACTTGAACTAGCCAGTTTGGAAAATATTTTAATATTTCCACATATGATTGCCTCCTTCCTACCCTATACTAATTTTATGGCATGACTTTTAAAAAAAAAGAGTCAAATGGCCAAACTATCTTATTGTTCAGGAATGGGGGTTCCCTTTCCAGATTCGCGAAACTCCCAATTTTAAATGAAGTCATTCTGCCCGCCGTGTTTTGAAAATTTTTTCTGATCCACCCCTCACCCTTTCCCTTAATTTCCCTCCATTTTCAGTTATAAATTAAAATATTTTCATACTTTTTGGTATCAAATTAATCAGAAATTATCAAAGAAATTAAATGAGAATGTAGGAATGGGGTGAATATTAGGATATATTTCTGCATGAAATATTTTAACTGGTCAGTCGAATCTCCACTGCCTAACTCGGAGGGAAATAATAAGAATTGCATATTATTAGGGTCGTCCTGGATTATAGAGGGTCATTTAACTGCTAAATCTTTGCTGGCACTAAAGGGAAGAAAGCCTCGCCTACTTTTCTACCGCAAGCAGCCGTCACAAAAGAATGAGGCTGCCAATCTTCATATAGTCACATTTTAACTATTGTATTTACCCAAATATAAGACGACTTCATATTTTTCTGAGGATAAATTTGCACAAAAATCGTGGTCTTATTTTGTTAAATATGGTGTTTCAAAAATGTATAATTAATGTTGATATTATTTGCCTGATTTACTTAATTTTACATAACACATAGGAACCTGAATTGGCAGTGTTTTAGAAAATCAAATTAGTATTTAAAATCAAGATAGTGGCAGAATTTGATAAATGTGAAAAAAATGTGATGTGTCATAATAAAATACTATACCTTGGCCATTATAACTATTGTTACTACAAAATGATAAATTACAAATGAAGCTATTTTAATTATCACTCAGGGCGAAGATACTTTGCCATATATTTCCTAAATCTATTTGATTTTTATTTAAATTATGTTGGCACTGAAGGAGATCTTCGTTGTATCATTCTCTCTACTAGTAAGATCGTCATATACAACACAAGGCTTTCAGTCTTACCTATAGTACCAGAGTGACAGGTCACATTTAAGGTTCACAATACTTATCACGCTTTCGTTGATAACTTTTCGACTTTCCATTGGGTTTATGGAAAAATCATAAATTCAGGCTACAACATTACAATATTATAATTGGGTTACAAATGAGCCATGTGAAGAAATTCCTTCGACTGACTTTAATATGAGATACTTCAATACATACGACGTTGCTCTTTGTGGTTGCTACCTCTATATTTTTAATTGTACTACTAACCAATGCATTAAAGGTAAGGTGGCCTCATGAAAATGCTATTGCGTGATCATGCGCTTCGAAACTAGTAATTTTAGAGCCAATTGTTACTGATTACACCGCATGTAAAAAAATTTTTACCCGTTAAAGACGTTATAAACAAAGAATTAACTTTCCGACTGAAGGCACTTGCATAACGACCATAACCATTTTAATTTCCTGCCAAGGTAAAAATTCATTTTCATTTAGGTTTCATAAATTTTAACGCTTTCTTTCTAAATCAAGAAATAAATTTTATACACTAGATAAATTTGAAACTACGGAACATTACACAAAAATTGAACATCCTGTTAAATTTTTATCGATCATACACGGCCAAGTCAATCAGAAATTAAACTCTTTTTTTGTTTGATTTTCTAAGGTCGAATACTGCTCGTGTACGGAGGAGCCACAGCCTGTATAGCTCAAGAAAAAAATCAAAGACAATATTTTATCACTAGAAAATTATTTTTAAACTAATCATTATCACTTTACGAATTATTCTACTTTACTATAGTATCATTATTGCGGGGATTTTCTATTTTTTTTTTTAAAGAAAAACATATCCTATCGTAAGTTGAAGAAGAGAATCATTATCAAGGTCACAGTCTGTGCCTCGCTGGAAACTCATGGAAATCCCTAATATTCCTATCAAACTTTTCTCGGATCACGAGTTCTTCAATACTTCACAAAGTAGAATATGACTTGTATAAGCTTCTGGTCAGTATTTGCAGTTCTTCCTCATCTTTCCAGTCATTTTCGTAGTGACGCCACTCAATTAGAAGTAACTTGGACAACTGGGAAAGGTGAAGCGATTGCTTTTCATTGGATTTGCGACATAGTTTTCAGCTTTGTCATGGTCACTAATATGTCATCTCTTCGATCAGACATGTACTTAATTCCTCACTCTCTCCACTTCTCAATATGTATCATGCTCACTCAGCTTTGATGGGTATTCACTGTCACTCTCACCCGCCCCCCCAATACCTTGCGTACGAAGGAGAGGGATATGTATAAGAGCTGAATGGGACGGTCGCAGTGGGTTAAGATGAGAGTGGTGGGAGGTTAGATTTGGACTTGACTTAGTTACAGCGATATGGGGTTGCTGTTATAGTAGCGATTGCGGTACCATCTTGCGTGGAAGATTCAAACCACAGGCCAGTGGTTTTTAGCCTTAAAATTTCACACAAGAAGGCTAAAAGTTGTAGAGAGCAGTTTGGTCACTTATTATGACCAAACTGTTCTCTACAACTTTTAAAGGTGGCAATTACAATTCATAATATAAGATAACAAAGTTTTAGCCAAATTACACTATTGAGAGGTAAAATAGTAAGGTAAACGAAACATGGGACCAAGGGTTTGCTTTGTTAGACAGGTTTTTTTTAGTTAAAAGGAGGTTCATTAATGAGAGGCATTCGCCAATGCATTTACATAGGAAGTAGGCTGGGACCAAAGCATTTTATCATTTAAGGGAGACTTTCATTAAATTGAGGTACATTATGCCGAGGTTTTACTGTAAATTTTATTGATAAATTACTGTATTATTATCTCCCTAAACCCTTACAACAACACCAACAACTTCCAAGTATATTTAAATCGGCAATTCAGAAGCCTATCCGCAGGGTACAAGGTGTGGCTAGAAAATAATGGAACTGATATTTTATAAGGCAAATCGTGCGAGCCTTAAGAACAAGCACAACATTTCTGAGAAGCCTGACATTCCCCCTCCACATTCCAGTCAGTGTGATGACTGTACACTGCTCAGTCTGGGATAGCCCTCTTTTAAGTCGGATTATGTACTCGGCATGCATCGGAAGAATGGTAGGCATGTTGATGGAGCGACGTGTTAACTTGAAGTTTTAAATGGAACTGCACAATTCTGCCACAGAAACCCATTCTTTGTTAAAGCAAGGGTATGGGAATGAATGTTTATCGTGCACACAAATGTTTGATTGGTATAAGCGGCTCAGAGGGACAACAAGAGGTTGAAGACAATCCACTTCCAGTGCCAGGAAGGAAGGATTCAGGAATCCAGAGGATTCTTGAATCCCTGAAGACGATGGGCAAGACGCACATCGAAAGGTTGGAGCGGAGCACGGAGGACCTGACCCAGTGTGTGTGTGACCCGGAAACCCGAGAAATTTTCACCCAGAGTATTCGCCGGGAAAACAACATACCATATCATCATGAGAAGCCTCGGTTCCTAAAAAATGTTCGACTGGAAAACCCTCTACGATTTTAACAAGAACAGTTGGATGACAAGAGAAATTTTCTGTCTGACTCTCATTCGATTGCAAAGAAGAATGGCAGGTGAAAATAGGAAGATTCTCCTCATACTGGACAATGCAAGCTCCCACAAACATCTCGAAAACTTACATTTATTCAATATATGAGGGTGGACTGAAAAGTTTCTGACCCAACAAAGTAACAAGACATTTTTTCTGAATTTTTTTTTTTTTTTAATTTTCATCATAAGTCTCCTTGTAACTCTACACACTTCTCCCAGTGATGCTCCCATCTCTGTAACCCGTCTAAAAAGTACTCTGCGTTTTTCTCTGCTATATGATTGTTCACAGAGGTGATTGCCTCTTAATTTGACGAAAATCTCTGTCCTCCGAGTGCAATTTTTAGATGAGGGAACAAAAAGAAGTCGCTTGGGGCTAGATCTG
>WURS02065411.1:0-10568 GCA_011762765.2 Rhinocypha anisoptera | reverse complement strand
TCCTCTCTCTCTCTCCCCTCACTCTCTCCCTCCCCCTCTCTCCCCCCCTCTCTCTCTCCCCCTCCCTCCCTGCCTTTCCCTCCTCCCACCCTCTCCCTCTCTCTCCCTCCCTTCGTCGCCACCTCGCGCTGTCCTTCCTCCTCCCTTGTCGGGCAGTATGTGCGTGCCGTGCGTTTGCCAACCTCAGTCACTTTCCCCGCCGTCCTTTTCCCTAGTCCCTTTTCACAGTCCTTACTTGGCCTCTCCCCAACCCCTCCTAACCCCCTCCACACCCCACTCTCTCTTCCTCCGCTTCTATGGAGTTCGCCTAGGCAAAACACTCTGTCCTCAAGAGTGATTGGGTGGGGGGGGGGCGGGATAGATACCCATTCGAATCTCAAATCTAGATATAGTGTGCCTCTCCCTCTCTTTTTAACCCTTGGCACACGTCTTTATGGAAAGATTCGTCCAATATTATTTTTCTTCTCTTGAAAAGGAATAGGCATGGCACACAAAATGTAAAGAAAGCACATAGAGAGGAAACACGCTGACGTTTGTTCCGGAATAATTCGGTGGCACATACATACACCTTTCTCGCCCGAATGATACAAACAGGAGGAAGGAGGTTCTCTTTTAACCCTGGTTGGAGAAGGGGGTTATGCCACCGAATTATTACATAACTTGTCCCATGTGTCTTTTCTACATGTTTTGAAGGTTTAATGTGTCATGCCATACATAAAAACCACCTTGGCGGCGTGGATTTTTAACAACAAATATTTTGTGTTTTTATCATCTTGCTCAATACATAGAGGAAACTTCAAATTACACGCATAATACAAATAACATTACTGCATAATTTACTTAATTTAAATGAATATTACGTAATTTGTTTAATAAGGGTAATTCAGAGATGTATAGTCCATATAGATCCTTTCAATTCATGAGCTTGTCGAGAGGTGCGAGAATATGTGGTCAACGGATGTTTAGTTGTTTAAAAAATTTAAATATAATTTAATGAGTTAATTTTTTAAGTTCTTTTATTGAATATATGAACCAGTTCATAACATTTTATTTTCTATTTCTCATTCAGATTTCTAAGTCCTACTTGTAATTAATTTGACCCGGAAGGGATGGGGTGCGTGTCGAACCCACGACAGCACCACAAACCCCCCCCCCCACCCACCCACCCCCCCTTTGGATGAATCCCCACCCTTCCTCTCTCTCCATTTTGGGTATCGAAAAAAGGCGCCCTCCCCCAAGGGTCGCTCTCGCTCCCTCCCTCGCCTCCTCCCTCCCCTTCTTCTCCGCCGCCTCTGGTCTAATCACCCGCCAGTCCCACGCGGCAGCGCTAAGTGGCGCCGGTCGGCGCCGCGGCGCCCAACGAGGCCACGCATGACTGTGTTAGAGCCGTGACGGTGAGAATCGGAAAGTTGTCATCCGTGTCGCCTCCGCAGACCGATTGGGAGAAATAATTAATGCCCCATTAATTCCTATTAAATATCCTCGAAACGAGTATATACTGGTGATAGAGTTTTACATTTCGAATCTTCAGGATTGATGAGATTTAATGTAGAGTTTTTTTTAGATACTTACCGTCCGTGTGGATTATATATGCTTGTGCTAGATACTTATGCACGATTAGTATGCGTGGAAATAAATATATTCCATAATTAAATCTCCTTTTTTTTGGGAAAGTACAAACTTGTTCATTGCCGAAATGGTATTCATAATAACCACGTTGCTATTTTTTTTTTATCCGTTCAAATCAGAGACTCAACTTCATCCTATTTAAGTACATCCACGAAATACCCTGCCCATAAGCCGCAGCAAGGAGTGAGTCCATAATACAATGCATTATTACAAGCATACTCGCACATAAACATTTGCCACGCGAACGAAAACCTTCATGCAAAAACTTTCGATAATTAATTAATATTCTTTCTATGCGGGGATAAACTTGTCAATTATAGGAGTATTAAAGACACATGAAAGACTCTTGCGATTTCGATCTTATCCATTTTGTTCTCTAAACTCGGGTACTTGGGAAACACGATCTTAAGCGTGAGCTATTAATACTAGTACGTACACTTTGGTCGGTGATTCCAAATACATCGATAGAGGATTTATTGCCATACTTTTGATTATGAGCACATATTCAATCTTTTCAACGAGGAATCCTGACAAGCACTTTGTGGAAGGAAGATTAGATAATATGTGATTCCTTTTAAGGAAAAAGTCGGTACTTGTGAAACAATCGCAACAGTGCGATAAGTGGAATTTCGAGCGTCCCCCCTCGTGCCTTAACGGCCGTTAACGGCGCTCACTCCGATTTCCGTCCGATAAAGGACCGTGGTGAAATGATTGAACATTGAAATGTGCCATTCTCTCGCGACAACTTTGGCGAATAATCGTCTGAAATGCACATAATTTAAAAATATCAAAGATGTAATAATCTCACCCTAAGAGAGAAGTTTTTCGGATGTATTGAAAAGTGTGTCTGAAGAAATTGTATTTGGGAAGCATGCGATTTAATATTATAGATTTCATGCTTATTGTTCTAAAGTGTGCAGTAAATTAAATTCATTGGCATCAGTAATTGTTTCCCTTGCGAAGGTTTAGCGTCGGGGATCCGATGCTTTTAGAAATCATTGAGAAGACCAGAACATTGAAACTAGGTAATCTGCCCTCTGACAAGTCCTGAAGTGAGAAAAGAAGCTTGCAGCGCCTTACATTGCTCTGTTTCCCTTCGGAGAGAAGTAATAACTTCCAATCCTAATCAACGTATTCTCATCGGACAGTCTACTTAAACAATTAAAGGAAATGGTTGCAACTTTTAGTTAATTATAAGAGCGAGGTGACCTAAGGTACAGATATTTTCCCAAGCTCAAAAGTTTCACTAATGTGGTGAATAATAATTTCAATGGTATCGTACAAAACGATCACTTGTTTTTTAACGCACATAACGTTTTTTAACGCATCGCTTTCTGCCTATTTCATCCGTGTGTTATCTTCCTCCTAACTCTACGATAACCTTATTTGTGAGGTTTTCGTGTATCATATGCATTCAGTTAATAATAATAATAGTTACTTTAATAATGACACATTTAAAGTGTTCAGGAAATTTTCTCATCTTTCAATGATACGTCTTTAACGTGAAACCGTTTCAATTTTAACATATATGAGTCAAGACAGATTCTTGAGATTGGATAAAATTCAACTTTGGAATAAGATATTTTTAAGTCCAAATTATGTAAGTATTCATCAATACCTTTAAAAAACGTGAAAAATATAATCTCTCTGATATTTACTTTCATTCAAATTTGTTTATGATTTTACAAAATCCTGTACCTACATTATGGAATTAATATGACATAGTGTTAATGTGTAAGTATCGAATCTAAATATTTCCATTTTTATTTCTCAAAGTTTGATGATGGTGATACTAATTTGTTGTCTCCTGTGTCGTCCTTGTGGTGGGCGGGTGGGTCCTTATCAACTCCCTACCGCGAAACAGTTGCGAAAGGTGGGACAGCGATTGATTTAGTTCTTTTGTGCGGTATTTTTTATGGTCGGTTGAGATTACTTCGGAGAGAATGAAATTCATCGAGGTTATTTATGATTTCAAAACGGCCTTTTCGTTCTCCTTCACACTTGTTGGGTACTGATGCGGGAGGGATTATGCACAATGCTGCAGTGATAAATTAATTTCATGTTAATGTCCGGGTATCGAGTGAAGGTCATTTTTTTGCAATGAATCTGAACGTTTATCATTATCTATCGGATTATTTTCGCGTAGTTTTTGCATCAAATGAAAATTTATAATTTCAAAATATTTAGTGGATCAAATACTGAGTGAATATTTTGGGAACGGGTTGTATTTCAATTCAATTTTACATAATGTGCTCTCAGTTTGTGATTATTATGTGCTGTTTCAATTTTTCGCGATGTTTGTAATATATTTCAGATTACTTTTTTTGAGGTATAGTCATGTGATAATATCGCATCATGTCGAAAATATCTAAACAAGTACGTTCTAAACAAACTAAACAACTTATTCGTGCGATGTTTTTAAATGATTACAGTGAATCTTTCAAAATAGAGGTCAAACTCCAAACAGACTTCGAATGATTGACAATTCTCCACCAGAAAGAATTAGGGAGGAACAAGAAGCAATTAGTAATCGAATATAGTGACGGTGATTAAGTGCGACCTCTCTTTTGGGATTATTTTATTAAGCCTTTCCGGTTATTTTTCATATTTTACGGAAAGGAAATATTTGACGAAGGATGACTTAAGGAGAGAAAGGAAGAAAAAGTTAGTGAAGAACCTGTTATGACGCGTGGCGTTGTAATGGATCCGAAACCTGGTCCGTGAGGAAAGATGATGAGCATAGATTTGAGTCGTACGTGGGTGTGGTTTTCTCTCATTCCCTTTTCTACCCACCTCGATATTTCTTCTCAGAATTTTGCCTGAAAGCTTACAAGAGTGCTTTTGTATAATAGAGTGATTTGTATGTGTCTTCTCATCATGTGTATTTGTTTTTAATTTAGTGTTAGGGTCAATTTATTTATTTTAACCTGTTTTTTATCTTTTAGTTTCATTGTCAATGTCTTTTTCTGTTTAAAAAAATATATTGTGGTTAATAATTCAATACAAGGCCAGTATTGGCTGTTTTTGAATTAATTGCTATAAATAAATGATGAGAGGTAGGTTGGAATCGTGAGTGCTTACAGGAGCTGGAACAAATTGATTCAGTCTGAAAATCTGAAGTTTTTGAAAAATAACCCGAAAAATTATAACTTCTTGCATATTAAGATAATATCTAAGAGCAGGTGACTTTTGAATGCATTGACATAATCTGATTAGAGAAATAACTCCTTCAATGTTTTGTCCCGTAAAGAGTGTTAAGACATGGTGGTAACCCAGTGGGAAGAGCACTTGCCTAGTGGAAGGGGAAACTGGCTTTATGTCTCTGTGATGCCTTTGAACACCTCCAGCTAGATCCCTAGCTGGGAATATTCTGGCTACCATATTCTCCTCGGGAACCTTAGGTGGTGCACCGAAAGGAACAAGAACCCAATTAATATATTATCCTGCTTTGAGTAAATATTTACACACGACTTTGGGCTTAATACTACCAGGTGAGCACCATCCTCACGTATCAAACATGCCGTATGGTTGAAGACTCGTTTTGGTTATTTTTATTGTACCAGAAATTTTTTGAGATATTAATGTGAGTGGTAAAAAGTATGAAAGTATGATAAATTAAATCTTAGTTTTTCGAAAACCCTCCACTATATATATATATATGTTTGTCCTCTTTCAAAAATCGTATGTCTGTTAAGAATGTTCCTTTCCTATCTCCCTATGTGTTCGTCCCTTCTTCTACAAGTGGTGTGAATCTCAGCTACCCAACACCATCTGTTGGCGGTAAAGCCGAAAAACGGCAAAGCTGAAAAAATAAGGCCTTCGAATTCATATGTGACGAGGGAGTCCTCGGTGGTGTAGTGGTCAGCACGTCCGCCCGGCAAGTTGAAAGTCCGGGATCAAGTCCCGGCTGAGGGCAAAACTTTTTTCTCATATGTATTTGTCGGTTTCCATCAATATTTTCCACCACATATTGTGTTCGTCCTTTTATGTGTATCCCTTTTCCTAATTTACTATAATGCTATATATATATAGCATTATATATATATATATATATACACCTCCTATTGTACTGTAGTACTGCTGTGCAGTACTGCCTACCTACGCCTTAAAGAAGACAGAGACACTGTCGAAATTATAGGAAATTACTTGTGAGTGTTATTTCTTTCTGTGTTCTGTATTTTTCCTCGCCACCCCTGTGACTGTGTTTTGTATATTGTGCTCGAATGAGTTTTCTCATAAACATATATATATAAATTATATTATTAACATTGGAAAATTGCTATCTCTTTACCATTAAAATGTTTGAATTCCAACACCACATCACTCTTGAAACTACACTAATCGTTCGCGATGAATATCCTACACTTCGACGAATATATGAAATCCTACTTGGCTCTACTGTGTGGGACTCCTTCATGATGCATAAGATAAATAGAGCTTTGCAAGTTCCACAAAATGATATTCTTTATTTGCGACCAGTTTCGTCTGCATGGTAAACGATAGATGAGAGGTGGTGGTATGACGAACGTGGGGCGGGGAAAGGAGAGGGGGAGGAGAAGGTTTAGCGGTCGTAGTTGTCTTATCATGGATGAGATAATGGCACTCTCTGTGGCAGGGGGAAAAAGGGTAAGAAAGGGAGGGAAATTAGGAAGTGATTAGGGGGGGGCGGAGAAAGAAAAAGAGATTAGAGGTTGGTGTACTCTCATCCCACCTATCACCGTTGGAAGAAGAACCCATCCAACCATGTAGACGAGACTGGTCGTAAATAAAGAATATAATTTTGTGGAACGTGCAAATTTTTATTTACCTGTGCATCACTTCGACGAAGTCACGCGTGAAATTACTTATTTTGAATATTTTCCTGGTGTGCCAAAACCAATCTACGGCCTAGTTTCATTCCCTGGGATGGATAGCCTCCAAACAGTGGGAGTATTATTTCATCTTTCACATTCACACATTTTACCGCAGCGTTCTCCTCTTAGCGTAGAATGAGTCATCCCCTTCTCTCCCTCGCTATCACACACACACACACACACCAACGAATTCTCACCCTATACCTAGACTTTTCCCAATAATTCGCCATGACTTAATGACAAATTAATTTAAATATCGGATACTAGTCTCACGACGACATGAATTATATTTGATCATGTATAATAGTTACGTTTCTGCGGCGACGATTAAAGAGGGATTGCCAAATTACCCCGATTGCAATGATATCATTTTTCAAATAAAATGGAACCTGATGCATTTACTAATATGCTATCTTCCATCGGAGAGAGAGACAGAGAGATAAGGGTTGTTGAAAGAGCAGGTAGATGGAGTTGCCACGAGAATATCACTGAACTTCGCTATCTTAATAAATAAATCTGACCCAAACGATTGTATGGCGAAATATTTTTTCGTATAGTGCCGTTATATCGAGGTATTCCACGAATTTAGATTATTCTACACGATTGTGACATCCCTGACGTGTCGGTCGAGGATTCTCCCTGCGGTAGTATATTGACTGCGTGCAATCCGCTTGGTCCTTGAAAGAAGTTGACTGGAGATTGGATGCTCTGGAGACATTTGTTGGAGAAGATCAGGGAAAATTAAAATCGGGAAGAAAATGCATGGGAATCAATTACCTCCCGATATTTTTAATTTAAAGACTTAAAATGGGGAATACGAAAGCACAACTTGAGGGTAGACAAGAATAAAACAAAACTAATTGCCCCCAGCCAGAGTTAGTGAAACCGTTGATAAATCAATCTCGGGAAGGAAGGAGTTGTGCAGGTAGAAGACTCTTGGTACTTCGTAAGCGAGAAGGTCAGTGATGGAAGACGCAAGGATAAGATATTAAGAAGAATAGTACAGATAAGGAGTGCAATCCTTCAGAAGAAACAATTACTTACTACAAATAATATAATCTTGGAATTAAGGAGGAAGTTCATTATGACATGCATATGGGGCATACTTTAATAGGGAAGTTAGACATGGTCAATACCACCATCAGGGAAAAGAAGATTGCAAGCAATGGGGATGTGGTGCTATAGAAGAATGTTAAGAATTAAATGGATATGCCGAGTGAAGAGATACTCCAAATGAAGAAGAGCTGGCGAAAAGAGAGGTTTACGAACTACACTTACTAGAAAAAGATGGAAATTTATAGGACACATATTGAGGTTTACCTTATTGAAAGATTACATATTGTAAGTTTACCGAACATCGTATTGGACTGCACCTGAGGAGAGAATAAACCTAGAGGTGGGCTAAGGATGGCACAGGAGATGCGGATAATGAAGATTTGTTAAGCAGCGTTTACCACGTAGCAGTCAACTACTATTATAGTCGACTGCTAACGGCCACTCGTACGTGTGAACCCCTAGTGCGATGCTGTTAAGGTTCGAGTTAGGTCTTGGTCGAGCGGAGTGGAATGTGGTTCGACCTATTCGACCCGAAGTAGGACTACTTCATCCTCATTTACGCAGAGCAGTGTTCTGCTACTATAACAAATTTGAAGCTTGTATGGACAATGCTATTGACCGCTAGTGTTCCAAGAGGCATCGAATTTTCTTTATAGCTGCTTTGCGCGCTTCTTCATAGTTACAAATCAACAAACCTTAATTCGTCCGAACATACTGACATTTCGCTAATGCATTCGTGGTTATGGCTAGTGTAATACATCAGAGGCGGAGGGAGTCACCTCGGTTGATATTAATAAACGAATTGCTTAGAAGTAATAACATATTTTATTCTGCGGACTATGCCTGCCCGACCGGGTTAGCCTGGGGAGTAGCGCGCTCGCCGGCTAACCCAAACATTGAGGGTTCGAATCTCGCGTAAGGCATGGGTGTTGTGGTTGTTTAAAAGGTTTTTTTTCCGTTTTGAAGAGGTGCGAAATGACCATAACCGTCTAAGCACCCTATAAACAAAAATAATACTACTAATGTCTTTATTAAGACGATGACAATAAAAGATTTATACTAAAGGAAAGTAGGTACTACATATTAGTCGTTGATAATTTTAAAGTAATAAAATTAATGTTTTATTCATCAAAATTTTGTTGTCATTCATACAGCTACCTTTTTTGCGAACTTCTTAAAAGAAGATAAAGACAAGTGAAAAAGTAGATCCAAAGGCCTATTATCGCTCACCAGACTTCAAACAATACAGTAACAAAATTTATATTAACACAGCAATCATATTTTAGATATGTTACCTATAAATAATTTCCTGTCATCACAATTCGATCTCGAGAAATAGAAGCCAATATTAGGCGAAGCATTTAAAACAACCGGTGCCGGACATGTTTCTGCTAGCGATCGCTGAGATTTTTACGATAGTCGCACTGCGAAAACTGATGGAAAGTAGAAGTCGTTCTACTGCGTGTAATAGGTAAAATCAGGTTAGACTCTGCTCGACCAAGGCCTAAATCGATCCGTAACAGTATCGCAGTTGGGTTTCACACTTAAGAGTAGCATACTGTCTACTACTTTGTCTTCTAGCAGTCTATTGTTATAGCAGTTGACTGATACGTGTATACGCGCCTTTTTACTTTCCATCTTATAAAAAACGGAAACATTATAATAAACAGAATAAATACGCATTATTATTAAAAATCAATAATGTGAACTAGAGAGACAAATCCTAACTAGAGTTTAATGGGTTCTAGGGAACGTTATTTTTATTTTTAATCTTTGTTTTAATAAAGTATAAGTAATAAGTCAATATTTAATATTTTAAATAAGTTTTCCACAGTATTCAACCCAAAAATTGATATGTTAAGTGAGGGTAGAGCTCACCTAGTACTAAGCCCACGGAGTGTGGAAATTCACGCATCAGGGTAGAGGGGCTAGTTCCTTTCTCTGTGCCGCCTGTGGTTTCCCTCTAAGATGTGGTTACCGAAAAATCACTCAGCCGGGTTTAGCTGGAGGTTTCCGGAGGGTCACCGGGCCTCGAATCTGTGTCCCCCGGTCATTAGCAAAGCACTCTATCCACTGGGCTACCACGACCTACATTTAATGTTTCTTAACAATTAAAAATGACTCCTTCGAAAGAGAATCCATTTTGAATCGACCAGAGAAGTTCATAAATAAAAAAGTTATGACTTTTAACATTTATCGTGTTGGGATAAACAAATAAAAATCTCAGAAACAAATTAACGGATTAAACTTTACAAACTATCGATCGATCAAGAATATAAAAAGCTCCCTTTTAAGATGATTAAAATATTTGAAATATTGCTTTTGTGATAAATAATTTACTTAAAAAATGGCCGTTTTGGGCGGTTTTTCGTTAATTTTGCTGTAAGTAATTAATCAAGCCTAACTTAGTACTACTCAAATAAAGGTCTTTGAATTACCTACAAATTTTATTAGGCTTTTAATGCTCTAAAAATCTTATATTGGCTATCATATTTTTTTTAAACGTGTTCTGGCCAACCTGGACGCTCGTAGCTCCGAAAAGACATCGACAGTCGAATCGCAAACATGTTGGGGGATTTTCTTTCATCCCCCTCTACAATTTAAAACAGTTCCCATCCATTCCTGAAATAAGTCCCAAATATCGATGTTTTTTTCTGTTTCATGGACTACCTGGCGGCCCAAGCCGTCCTGGAGTTGTGTTGTATAAACCCCCCGCCGATTCTTATGTGACAAGGGAGTTCTTTGCGGTGTATCTGGTTACCCATTTCCACGCGAAATCGGAGGGTTTGGGTTGAGTCCCGGCTGAGGACATAACTTTTTTCTCTTGAGAATCGGTGTGTTTAAATCATTCCTACCACATTTTGTGTTCGTCCTTTTATGTACTATTATCACTTTCCTTATTTTCTATTGTGTACCTATCTATTGACTGACTTTATAAAAGCTATATAATATCATATGCTGCCGAAATCTGCCAATGAAGTCGGAATGAACAAATTTCGAGTTACCTTAGAGAAATGGCTACTCACTAGG
>WURS02065400.1:0-10568 GCA_011762765.2 Rhinocypha anisoptera | reverse complement strand
TCATCTTCAGGTGCCTGAAGTTGAGGCCTATGCCTCGTAACTAGTTGTATTAAATAAAATTTGTGGAAAATACAGTGTTTTTATCATTTCAAGGATCAATTTTTATTGAATTCTGCAAATAAATTAAATATAAATTTTAGGTTTACAGGGTTTTTTTATTGTTTCCCAAAATAATACAGGTTGCTGATAACGCGGGTGTAAACTCTGTCCCCATAGACCCACATTACAACCAAACTTTACTCTGTATAATTTCAGAAATGAACTTAATGTGTTCAAATGATTATTTCCCAATTTTAAGCGAGACTCTTGCATTAATATTAACGGAATATTTTAGGAAAATATGTTAACTATTTCAGTTGAGAGGAATATCCTCTCTGAGAAGTAAGGTGCCTGATTCCTTGTCAAGTTTCTTATTTCCTTATTACAAGAAATTCATTTCCGACATCATATGTTTAAAGAGTACAAGATTCATGTTTTTAGTGGAAGCAATGGAATAACATATAATTGACTGTGAACTCATGCTGAACAGGTTTTACGAAGGCTCTGGAGTGTCGTGTTTCCCAAAACCACTCCCCAAAAGAAGGGTCGAACTCCCGCCGAGATGGGTCCCTAAAGGGCAAATCTCCATACCTGGAAACTGAATCACTTCGAAAGTGTTCAGCTCATGGATGTAGAGAATATCTCAGAAAGCTCAGAACTCAGTATTTATCTGAAAATTTTGCTCATGTGAAAGGGTTAAGTTTCAGATTTCCTGAGGGTTGGTAGATCGGAGCCATGGTCGAAAACCTTTCCTTAGGGTCCCAACTCGACCATCTCCTAAGCCTTGGGGTATCGTTACTACACATACGCTTTAGCATACTTGGCAACATTGCACACTGGGAACACACACTAATGGCATGAAAATCGGTAAACGACTGAAAATTTTATCAGTTAAGCCACACCTCTAATCGATCCAAAAGTCACATGTAAGGAAGCTTTATCTGTGCTCACCCCATCAGTCACAAATATATTTTGGACGGATAATAGTTTTAGAATAGTGATGGTTGAAACAATGCTTTAAATTTCAGTCGATACACAGTAGGCAAGTAAGGCAACAGTCTGAATAATGATAGTTCTCACAGCTATAATTTCAGCTATTCATCTCTGTCTTATCTAAGAAATGGGTAATTTAACTGCCTTAACTAATCATAACTTCGTATTTGTCAACAATGGATATCAGTCATTACATGAGAAACTCTCAACCTCACAGGAATTCAAATTATAATAATTACACTTACTTATTCATCTGTCTTTACAATTAAGCTCATTAAAAAGATGTTCACTGCTGCTTGAATTCTTTCATGCCTACTACCCGTAAAATAGTTTTCTTCTCATGTCTGTATAAGCTACGAAGCATCACTACCTGCATACCATATTGTAAATATAACTTTTCGTTGCCTTTTGATATAGTCAAGGGCTTTCTTTATGCCCAGCATTCTAGACATGACTTTTTTTTTCCTCAGCCTTTTTCAAGAAAATAGTTATCATCTTACTTTTGATGAGGTTATGAAATGAAATGTGTGTGTTGCATAACCTAAACTTGCTTAATTTTTTTATTGCAGAGAAGTGCTCGAAAGAGAACCTCGCAGCACCGGTAAATACACACAGGAGAAACCTGAGCCAGAGGTGAAAATAATAAAGAAGAGGCCTGCTGCTCCCCCCCCTATAAATTTTTCCGACCTTTTGAAGGTATGATAACATGCATTTGGACAGAATTAATAGTTTTGGGGAAAACCACATGAATTCCTATTGTCGTAATAATTGTCTTTTTTAACAACTTCCGAAATTATTCACAGGTTGCAGCACAAAAACAGTTTGAGCCAATCAAGATAGAAAAGAAAGAAAGAGATGAAGAAGATGAGAGGCCAATGACTAAGAAACAAAAGGAGGAATACCTACGTGAGAAGCAGCATCGCATGAAAAAGGAGGAAATGGCCAGGTAAAACCATACAGTTTTTTCCTCCAATAATTTAACATATACCATATGAAATTTTCCCATGATTTTTCATAATGGCCTAGGTAATCATATTTGTGTTAGGTAATTGCTTAAAAAGCATTTAGGTAATATGCTTTTCCCAGATTTTCCTCTGGGTAGCATTGGAAAAAGTACCGTATTCACTCGAATATAAGACTCATTTACCTAGTCTAAATTTGGAAAAAAATCGTAGTTTTATTTTATGGTAAACATAGTTTTACAAAAATGTATAATAAATGTTTGGTTACCTTGTGTACCCGATTACAGGAGAATCCTGATTTTACAACAACACGTAGGGTCCTGAATTGTCGGTTAAAATCAAACAATGTTAAAACGATATATAATGGCTAATTTTGATAAATATGCTAAGAACTTGTGATGCATCACGATAAAATAATGTACTCTTGGTCGTTATATTTATTGTCACTACAAAGTGATGCATATATTTTTGTTATTCATATTTTATTTATGCATACATATATTCAGTAATTGCAAATAAAACTTTTTATTATCACAAGCTCGGTCTGAATTGGCAAACTACATAGTATCTCTCAGCTGATCCATGTAATTAATTTGTATAATCTCTAAATAATAATAATCTGAAAATAGAAAACGTAATCCAGCTACATATTGGAAATCAATTGGAATGAGCAACTGAAGCATTTTCATATTATGGCGTTGAATTGACATGATTATGTAATAGGGTTTGATTCCACATTTGATTGGAATTTTTTTCCACAGTCTAAGGGTTAAATCAAATATGTATTTAAAAACAATACACTTCCATGAGGGGTCCATATATTGAGATATTCCATCTATGGCAATAGTTTAAAGTACATATATACTTTGCTGATATATGTAATATTATCACTACTTTGTAATGACCTGGCAAAACCCTAAGCAGTAGTGTATGGAATTTAAAATAATTGAATTAATAATTGACATTAAAAAGATTCTTCTAGATTTTGCTGAATTTTCATTAAGTTCTGATGTTTTGTTTCGTAAAAACAAATTAAAACTTCTTCTGGGAACCAAAACAGCCTTACATAAAATGTCAAAATTACACAATTTCAAATACCTAAGTTGTCGAGAGCATGCAAAAAATTTATATTTTGCTTATTAGGAGGACAACGCAATGAGTTTCTGCAAGATTGTTGTATAGACAAAAAATATTAGGCACTCTTTATAACTGACTGTAGGAATGCCTATATGTACATACATTATTTTTAATTTCCTCATCACAGATGATCCAGCACTAATATGGGATTATTAGATCATTATTTTGCATTTTTTTTACCATCATTACATGTGCTTTTTATTGAAAAAGATTTGCCTTAATGAATTCAAATACCTGAGGCTAGAAAAAGTGATTTTTCTTTTACATTACTAAATAAAATATCTAAATTACTTACTGTATTTACCCAAAAATAAGATGAGGATTTTTTCTAAACTTAGCTTTGGAAAAATGTGAGGCTGTCTTGTATTCCAGTCACCTTATAATCGGGTAAATACTCCTTGAACATATAATATAATGATACTATATTAAATATCAAGAGACGTGATATCCTGGTATGTAGAACCAACCTTTGGAATCTTTATCTACAGTCATTATCTTCATATATAGAAATTATCTAGTCTTACGCAGGATATTGTTTCTCTGAGATATTTTATCTTCAGAGGGGCTGCCGACATTATAGCACACTAATTTTATGAGTAAAGTTAACTATGGAATTGAATTCTGGGATTAGGTGTGACTCTCTTAACCTTCTTAAGACCAGTGGGCTGACCTATTGCCCCTAGGGGTTGTGTGAAAAATCATGGGCCAATCCATTGGCCTATTTTTTTGTTTAATAAATACTTTTTTTCCTAAATTGTATAGGATAGAAAAAAATAAAATATTTTACTTACCCTGTAAGTGTTTGGAGTGCAAATTAAAAAAATGATGTCAACACATTGATATTAATATATATTACATATATAGTAGAAGTCCGCTATAATGAGAGCTGATGAAAAATCTCTTGTTATAACTCACACTCGTTATAACCGACGGTCATTTAAATTCACCTCTTTCAGCATTTTATAACGGCACCAAAAGTAGGCGAAAATGAGCCATGAAGTATTTGTATCAATTCATCCGCAAATGCATTGAAAATAGATCGTTTCATTAAAAATATTTTAAAATATCGTCACCAAAAGTCATGCACTCGAAACTAATGTACGTCACGAATCGGTAGTATCTTTGGCAATGTTTCGTGAACAATCATAGTTAAGGTATGGCCTGCGGTTAACAATTACGATTCCATAAATAAGAGGAGGGATTGGTCGTCCTGCTAAGGGCAACACAGACAAATGGGCTTTTCCTGCATTGTCTACAAGTCTAGCTCGTAGCTCTGTATGTTCTTTTATTTTGATCGGCTATAAGAATGAAATAGCACCAGGAAATGACAGACTGGAGCATGGATTCCAAGATAAGTTGTACGGTCATTCCCCAGGAAAGTCTGTGGCATAAAACCACAAAGTATTCTCTCGTAAAACCTTCCTCACAATGTAGATTCGCGAGACGTGACGATATAATGCATGTTTGAATCCTGCGATTTATGCAACCCGAACACCAACTAGGACAAAATCTAATCTCTATAACGATATTGCAGTGTGACTACTCGTTATAACCTAGTCTAGCTCACAGCTCCATATGTTCTTTTATTCTGATTGATCGGTTATAAGGATGAAATAGCACCAGGAAATTACAGACTGGCGCACAGATCGAGGCATGTCAGTGTAATGATTGTTTTTGAATTCCCTACGATTTATGCAACTTGAACACCAACTATGACAAAATCTACTCGCTATAGTGATATTGCAGTGTGACTACTCATAATAACCTGCGGAACTCCCTATGTTTTAACACGTGGATCAACCAAAGCAAAACGATAACTCGCTATAGCGATACTCTCGTTATAAGTCATACTCACTATAGTGGACTTCTACTGTATATTTTAACTGAGAAACTACACAAATTCCTTTAATAGAAAGCCCTGGGATTTTCTGCGTATACCAGGTGATAGAGGCTGGCACCAAAAGGGTTAAACAGAGTATTCCTACTGCAAAAGAAAGCAGTAACAACCATACTGGTTAAACCCAAAACATGTCATTGCTGACCCCTATATGTATAAAGAACTGCAGCTGCTCACAGTATGTATGTATTTATAAATTGTGCATATTAACTTAGATAAAATGATATAAATTTAATTCAAGCAGTGATATCCACAGACGCTCAACAAGATCACAATCTTGTGTGCACATTGCCCTCCACAAAAGAAGACTGGCTTCAAGAAGCTCTATTTCTATGGGCTCCGAAATTTATACTTTACTACATGTACACATACATGATATTACCTCCAAAAATAATTATTAATTTTGATTAAAGAGATATCTCAAATGTAAATGTTATTACAAAGTAACAGAAATCAATAACAAAATGTGAAAAATATAATTTTACTTGGTATGAAGGTTTTCGTAGCGTCATCCAAGTGCTCTCGGCTTTATCGGGTGCTGCGTCTGTGTTTGTTGACTTGTGATGACAACAGTTTCGCTAGCCATCCTGCTAGAATCTTCAGGTCAAATTGTCAAATATTGTCACCAAAAGTTATGCACTCGTAACTAATGTACATCATGCATCGGTATTATCTTTGGCTACGTTTCGTGAACAATCTTAGATAAGGTATGGCCTGTGGTTAACAATTACGATTCCATAAATAAGAGGAGGGATTGGTCGTCCTGCTAAGGGCAACACAGACAAATGGGCTTTTCCTGCATTGTCTACAAGTCTAGCTCGTAGCTCTGTATGTTCTTTTATTTTGATCGGCTATAAGAATGAAATAGCACCAGGAAATGACAGACTGGAGCATGGATTCCAAGATAAGTTGTACGGTCATTCCCCAGGAAAGTCTGTGGCATAAAACCACAAAGTATTCTCTCGTAAAACCTTCCTCACAATGTAGATTCGCGAGACGTGACGATATAATGCATGTTTGAATCCTGCGATTTATGCAACCCGAACACCAACTAGGACAAAATCTAATCTCTATAACGATATTGCAGTGTGACTACTCGTTATAACCTAGTCTAGCTCACAGCTCCATATGTTCTTTTATTCTGATTGATCGGTTATAAGGATGAAATAGCACCAGGAAATTACAGACTGGCGCACAGATCGAGGCATGTCAGTGTAATGATTGTTTTTGAATTCCCTACGATTTATGCAACTTGAACACCAACTATGACAAAATCTACTCGCTATAGCGATATTGCAGTGTGACTACTCATAATAACCGGCGGAACTCCCTATGTTTTAACACGTGGACCAACCAACGCAAAACGATCACTTGCTATAGCGATACTGTCGTTATAAGCCACACTCGCTATAGTGGACTTCTAATGTATTTCAATTCTGAATGCCTCAAAACTGAGTTGGACACATCCAGAACATACTGAGGGGCTTGCACTGGAAGGTGTGAGGGAAAGCCAGTAAGAAGTCACAAAGCATTTTCCTGTTAGAAAAGGAAAGTTCTATGAGGAAACCCTAACTGCATCAATATATACCTTTCAACAGAGATGTATAATAAAATGTTAACCCCTAACTGAGACTACAGCCCCAAGCATTTTATCTATCAGGAAATATAATGTTGAGAAAAACTAATTGCCCCAGTAAAAATGTGAAAAGGAAGAAATATTTAATTCTTTCCTGGCATACTACTTGAGTTTATTCTTCTCGGGTCTTCCACTGGGTGAGTGAGTTTGTCCATTGCAGCTAACGTTTTGATTACCAAGGCAGGAATGGAAACGTTGGCTGAATTGGAAACACACCCAGTGGAAGACCCATGGAAGAATTTACTTAGGCTGACCGGGTTAGCCTGGTGGATAGCGTTCTCGCCTGCTAACCCAAAGGTCGTGGGTTCGAATCCTGCCCTGGGCATGGATGTTGTTTGTCCAGATGGGTTTTTCTATGAATTGAAGAGGTGTGAAATGACCATAGCCGTCGAAGCACCCTGTAAACAAAAATACTACTACTACTAAAATTTACTTATTTAAAGGAAGATGGATAGAAAAATCCTATACTAATACTGGAAATATAAAATACATCGCAAATAATTATATTGAGACTTTGTAACTACCTTAGTATGCACAAAAATCCCAAAATATTCCTTGCTATGATTTCAGCTCTTTATACAAAAATCTCATTAATAATATGAGTAGAGTTTTGTTTAAAAATGGTATAAGCTAAGCAAATAGTTGGGAATTCATTTTTGAACCAATATTATTTGGGTGTGTGAAAATTGCTTTCTCAAAAAACACACTGGACAAAGAAAAAGTTGATTCCAGACTAATTCCAAAAAAGGGACCACCACAGTGACCTAGGGTCAAAAAACAACCGCCCAGGAGGTGAGAGTTCAGTTGAAATGGGAAGAAAAATATACCTGCGATGGTTTGCAGCTGTTTAATGCACAACGACCAATGTGTATGTCATTTGGACTGAGGGGATGATGTCTGAACGACCAAAATATACAGGTGTCCCTTTTCAACTATGGTTTTTGTCTACCACGACACTTGGTTATCCACAGCCCTCTTTTTGAGTACATAACACCTTTCTCAAACGTGGGTATTTCCCTTGAGTTTGCTTGCTTTTCACCAACCATTACTTAAGATTGTGTCAAGTAAGTTAATATTTTAAATGATTCCTTCATTGTTAGTCGTGTTTTTAAATAATGTGTGCAAAATGACGTACAAAATGTTTATGTTGGGAATCAGCCCTGATCCTTAGCCATTAATTGTATGGCAATTTTAGAGTAAGATAAATCGAGTGCATTTAATTACGAAATTTCAGCACAGATGGAAGTATGTTTAGCTTTTTCAACAAGAATATTGGCTCTTGTAAGAGTGATCACTATCAAAGAATGAGAGAGAATATCTCTGTCTTCATTAAAATGCAAATTGTTAAAGTTGAAATAAAGTTGTACACATTTTTGCTGTAGTTTGGTACGAAACAAGACCTAACCCCCCAATTTTTCATGTAAATACTTAGTGGTTTTCCTACCTTGGTTTTATTAACCGTGGGGTTTTTCATGAACATAATCCCCCCAGTTGATGAGGGATAACTGTTGTCTTTTGGAGCGAAAGGGTTAAAGGAAAACAGTATAATGTTCTCTTCTTATATCTTGAAGTCATATGAATTCTGGGTAAGAAGTTGAAATTTTATTGGAACATTATGTGGATATTGCCAATGCATTATGTTATCTCTAGCACTTCCATTGGAGTGAATTGAGAGTAGCCATAGATTTTATTCTGTAAAATGTATTACATAAGTGAAGACAGAATCCGGGACAATTTGCTGTGGGACTGGAGTGTGTCTTGTGGTTATGGAGAGATAATTTTTCTTTTCAGATATTCCAGATGTTGCCCCTGGTGAACCAATTCCTCCTGGTTTTGAGAATGATATTCAGAATTTTAGTAAGTCACAACATGATGAACATCCCCTGAAAGCAAGAGATGTTGGTAGGTTACAAAGATTGCACTAACTTCATAATTTAACAAAAATCTTATTCTCTCTATTCAAAAACATTATTCTATAGACATTATACATACATATATATCCTATAAGAAATCACAATTACTGTTTGTCAAACCTAGGCGGAGACCATAGATTACTCCATAGGTTTATTTATGTATCTCACTCATAATTTATGAATCTAAATGTGGCTGAAGAATAGAATTACATCATTTTGACAGTTCAAAAAATAAGCTGAGTTTATGAACAAAGTTGGATTACCTACAGTGTATTGTAACTCTTTCCCCCTGCTTTCCCTGCTGCAGCCGCAGCATCTGCCCCTCCACACCATAATGCCTAATTTGTAGCCTTTTCACCAAGACTATCATGCCCAACTCAAAAATAAAAACATCCCACCTCTTCCCATTTTGTATGTACAAATATAGGGTGTGCTTTAAATTCATATCACAATTGATAATAATCTTCAAACATTGAATCACCTGACGTCCTGCTACCGATAAAAACAGTGAAAATTATACAAAGTTGAGTTTCATTTCAGTATTTGAGTTTGGAATAATCAAAATAAAGTTCGAATTATTCAATATTTATTAACAGTTTTTGCATGCCAAATGATAGGGGCCAAAGAAATATTAAAATGAAATACACATTAGAATTATAGAAGTTTGAATTATCCAAGTCCTACTGTATCACAGGAGATTAGCCCTTTAAGTTTAATTAAATTCACTGAGGAGCCTGTCACCTGGTGGAATTCTACAATGAAACAAAATATAGGTAATAACTTTTATGTATTTCCACAGAAAAATATGACACAACCCCTTCCAATTATAATTGATACCAGATGATGACAATTATCGTTGAAACGAGTCGTGTCTTACATTTTTCTGTGGAAATACATAAAATTTATTGCATATATATATTGTTTGTTTAAGTTTAGACCTAAATGCTAGATAATTTTTCACCTAATTGCATTCCTCCTCCTTATTGGATTTATGAAATGTGTTAAACATGCTTATATTTCTCATCCACAAAGAAGCATATTTCTTTGTGGTATATAAGACTTGATAATTGAAAACTCAAGGTATTGTGAAGATTTTGGTGTCAAGAATGAATTCGGAATTTGTGGTATCATCCTATCACTATTCTATAGCATAGCAAATGCCATTTATTCAGGCAGATATTAATACGGAATGAATACAGAACCGTAGATGTAATACAGAACCGTAGATAAGAATATGGGTGAGAGTAACTGCACATACAAAATAAATTGGTCTGATAACTGAAAAATGTACAGAAGTGACTAGCAAGCAGCTGATGATGAAGAAAGCAGAACAGCTGCTTGTCACTTGATCACTCAAGTCATTTTTTATTAATGTAAGAGATGTACTGATATCTCAATATACATATCACTATTAAAAATTATTGTAAAGCAATATTTATCCTGACCCTCTCTTGTATATGTGCACATTAAATATACCCTGATGTGAGTCAGAGAAGAGAACCAGAGTGTCATATGGAATAAGGATATTCATTACTGTAGCATGAGAAAGAAGACTTCCCCCCAATCTTGAAATGTGTCTTAAAGGTGCTCCCTAAGTTGAGTGTTTACATTTCAGTTACTTAATGATGTAAAATCTGCCTAACTTATTAATATTTGAATATAAACAAAATTTCTAATTGAAAATGTATCATTCTTTTGAAGGATTTATTTCTCTATTGACGTGCATGTATGTGGGGTGTACATGGGTGCTATATGTTTGATGTTTATTTAATTGGTGCTATATTTTTGATGATTGTTTCAGTTTGATGTTTATTTATCTGGTGCTTTATGTTCGATGGGTATTTCAGTTTGGTTTATTTACTTACTTGGTTGTGGTTGCTAAGTGTACAAACAAAACCAAAGTTGAGGAGTAGGAGAAATTGTTTCAGGTGTTACTTTATGGAACTGCTTCATGACTTCAAGAAAACAAGACTTTGTAGTTCCACATAAAA
>WURS02065389.1:0-10569 GCA_011762765.2 Rhinocypha anisoptera | reverse complement strand
CGGAGGGTCGTCACCCGGTCTCGAACCCGGGTCCCCCGGTCAGTAGCCAAGCACTCTACCCACTGGGTTACCACGACCTTTAAGGGAAGTATAAGCGACCCCAAAATATAAAGAAGCCTATTATTATAGAAATACTTATAAAGAAACTGAAAGAAACGTTACTTCATGCTAATAATTCTTTTATTAAATTCTTGGTTAATAGTATGGAAATATTTTAATAGTTGTAAAGTTCTTAGAGATATTTTTCCTTTTTTGAGGTGTGATCAAGAGAAGAAATCCGCCTCCTTCTTTCGCCATTCTTAATCGCTGAGGGAGTAAACATATAGTCATTATTTAAGCTATTCGTAACATACGATGGTTCCGTCGTTCGTCTGCATAGTGTAATTTTTATCAAATGTCAATAGTCAGTATACACATTTCCCTGTAATATTAATGCAAATCTATCTGTAAAACAATAAATTACTGAGTCAATTTTAAGTATACCAAGTTTATAAATGTAATTTGCTAATAGGAAGTCGATACCTGATGTGACCTGAAATTTTCGCCCCACATATAGCAACGGTTTTTAACTCACTCGCTAATGGGACCCTAATAATCTTGTGTTGCGTTAATGGCTATTTCGTTTTAATTCCAAACTGGAATTACCCTCCTGAAGGAAAGTTTCATGAAATGCAGTTCATAAGGATACACATTTTTACCATTCGACCTTCGTAGTCAATAAGGTTTCTGCGATAAAGTAGATAGGTGATTTTTTTAGTCAGGCTGGAATCCGTATTTGATAGGTGAAGACTCGCATACTTTTAATTTTCCTGAAGACTTGAAAGGAATTCATTCTTTGTCGTCTTTATATTTATTTCCATATAAAATCGTGTAGACGAAAATGGCAGAGAAAATAATTTTTTTCGATTACGGGCTATTACGATGTCTCGACGGAACTGTCACATGTACCAAACCAAAACCACAGTTTTCAACCCGAAGGTCAGCTTCATAGGTCAAGACTGATTGCATGTAGTTCTGAGCCCAACGGCGTTTGAAATTAGGACAAGGAGGCCAGTTTTGTCCCTGTGCCGGCCTTGGTTCCCCAGGAAGATCTCGTACCAAGGAAATACTCGGCTTAGGTTTGAATGGAGGTGCCACTGGGAGTCCAAGGACCCCATTCAGTAACCAAGTCACTTACTCACCGACTTGCCCTAGCAGACTGAAGAATTCACGAAGAGAGTGGAAGCTTTTATATTGCGTTCTTAAAAGATTTCGTTCCACGATGACCCGACTGATATTCCTGAATGCGTGCAGCATTTTGGAAGAGGACATCCAAATTATTATCAAGTGAATTGTGCATTAAATTTACCATTGCGTGCTTGAACGATATTTGAAGTCACATATTAAACAAGCAAGATACCGCGGCCGGGTTAAAAAGGGTCGAGAGGATTAATTACCTCACCTGCGAACGTAAAGGTATCTGGTTCAAATCCCGCTCCGGGCATGGACGTTTTTATTGCCTAAAAACTAATTTTTCTAATTTTTTGCGTCAGCAAGGGCATGCGGCATTAAATAAAAAAAATTAATCCAAAAATATATCAATTAACAAGGCGGCCCCAGAGCAATGGGAAAGAAGCAAACCAACATGTTCTGAATAGCTTCGTAGGATGTAAGAGGGAAAAAGGTGTGCCTTGAGAATTCCAAAGGGTCACGAAGAGTCAAGGGTGGAAAATGCCCCAATCCTACTATCATGGGGCGAGGGAGTTCAATCTAGTTTCGGCTCTTTACAATTCAAATCCTTTCCTGAACCCTAATCTTTTCTCACAGTCACCTACCCGCATATATAAAGGTTCCCTCCCGAGTGGAAGATCTCTTTCTCGATCGGTCGACAACTTTTTCTTCTTACACCGTGCACTACGGCACCCGTCCTAGCATTGGTCTATTCAAATCGTTGCCCATCGCACGGGATGTTTTATAGGAATGCGTTGAACGAATGCTCGACGACTGTGGGAGTTGGAAAGGAAATGCTTCTCAATTCATGAATGTTCATCGGCTCAGAGAGAATGCTATTTCGTAAGAATGTTGCTTCGAGCCAAAAACGTCAGATTCACCTGAGGAGGAAATATCAATGGGACGAAGACGTAGCGTTTCAACTTCTTAGATTCTATTGACGTCATACGTCGGTCATTGTCGCTTTGCTATGAGTGATATGGAGGCCATGAGGTACAGGTTGTAAATCTTTAATCAGAAATTCAACCTTAGGATTTATAATTTACGACTGCAAAGATAACATTCTCCTTTTACAGTGGGAATCGATACTTGCGTAATAATCTTTGCTGTAAGCCTGATTGGCGATAACCTAAATATTTTTATTTACGATCATATTTAATCCAGATAAAGTTTTATTAACGTAATCACTTAGCTGTGCGTAACTTACATTTCAGGGATAGCATTCTGTAGGCTATTATATTGGTGATGTTTAATTTTCTTATATTTTCTATTCTCAGAATAAGAATGAAAGCCATTAGGGCCATAGTGAGTTTTTCTTGTTGAGAAATGCATGTGAGGAGTGTCTTATCTATTGGAACGAGCAGACAGGAAGTCGGTGTGTTTGTAGTGGGATTATCAGAGTTAAGTGGCGATTGCACAGTTTGTGGAGCTAAACGAACGTCAAAGATACTTCGTCTTGAGGTTCGGACTGAATAAAACGCCCACTTTCTATATTTCATGAAGTTTGATGAAATTATGAGGGGTTCAACATGTTTTCATCAGACACGGTCCAATTTAATATACTAATCAATTCGAATCGAAGATAATCCCAGTCCATATTCAGTTCTATGTTATAAGCTTTACTACGAGAACTGCTAAAAAAATTATCTTTTTTGTTGGTACTTTTTGGTTTTTCTTTTCATTTTGTATCCACGTGTAATTGCACGTATAATATTGTGTGCATAGTTTAAATTTTTCAGACCCACGAGGGTATCATGGAAATCCCAGTATTTTTGCAATTCTCCGTAAGAGAATTACCATAAAATGTTTAAAGAATTGTCAAGGCATAATTGATACGAACAAAGTAGAAATCTCCGAATAAAACCAATCAAGTGTAACTTTCTTTCATTTAACATCATTGCCAAACCAAGACTTAGGTCGGGAGATAACTCTGAGGTTTGAAATTTGACGACTCTTACTAATGCATGATGGTTGTAGGAACAGGATTAAGAGTGTCAGAATAAGTAAGTCCTTAAGTTGTTCAAATGGTTTAGACTAGGATTTGTAGTAAATATGTTTCTCTCCCGAGAAGATCGTTTCTTCATTGTACACCGTTTATATCCCGCTCAATTGCATGAAAAGGAAACATAAACCCCAAATATTAAATACACCCGGCATTTGACAGTTATGTTAAAAGCCACCATTATTCTTCCTCCTCTTTAAAAAGACTTTTGCTACGACGTAAGCGGCGTCAGTGATCGTAAAATGATAGAATGAGGATTCATCAAAATGTCTTCAGAAAAACACGTTTATCTGTTCTATTAACTGCCAATTCTCGCTTCTAACTGCAAATCAATTGCGAATTCACTATTCTTATGGAAATAAATTGAAATGAGTGAGTTTGTTCCACTTAATTACCTTTTTCTGATAGAGCGTAATCGATGAAGCGATGGGTATTTTTCTGTCCCTCATTATGTCGCATAGCTTCGGAGTCACAGGAGGCACAACTTCGCAGTGCTACTCTATTAATGAAAAGGACGAGCATTTCCTTATAACATTACATTCTTGAATCTATAGAAGCTAAACTGACTAAACTTTTTACATCGATTCGCAAGACATGTCTTCCCCCTTGAATTTAAGCACAATTTTTATTCATAAGAACATCCCAAATACATTTCATTTCCTATTTAACTTACAAGTATCATTATTGGCATTAGTTTTACCAATGGATGGCAATGTGAAATACCTACACCTGTTTTCTACGTCTTTTCGTGTGTTATACACAGGGATGGTGAACTTTCCATGGGTTAGAACTTCTGAGTTGGGGAACTTGCCTTCGTTAAAGCGATTTACGTTTTCGGAAAAGTTCTCTCTGCCTAAAAGGTTCGTGTACTCCGTAAAGGACCACGGCGTCCACCTCAAAGAGGCAAACTAGTGAGGGCACAAACATGCAAGGTTGTCTCTGATATATTTCATAATGAAATTACCATGTTAAAAATAATTTTTACTTGGTCAAGTTTTTGAGGGCACGCTAGTGACTATGTTAGAGATTACGCTTCCGAACGAACCAGCCACGAATGCTCTTTTTTCATTAATTTGGTGATATTTTCAATGTTTCTACGTAACGTCAGAACGCCGATTTTGGGGAGGAAAAGGACCAAAAGGTTTTTATCGAACATTGTCTTTCTACGAGTAAACGTTGACGCTGGCTTCAAAATTGGGACGCTTGTCATATCTGTCGCTGCCGGCAGGTGTCACCATTCCCAACACGAGCCAAGGCGCAAGTGTTTATCTCACCCAGTCTTTCAAGGAGTACGCCCCAAGTAATTTTTTTATACGTTCTCCTCCTATCTCCGGGGTATACCAGTCGCTGCAGCTTTTATCGGACACCCGCCGCCGCCAGCCCACGTGGGGCCACCGCACCGGCCCATATGCCCACTCCAGACGCCTTGGGCTGCACCCAGACGAGTGTTGGGACGCGAAACACTGCCATTCACGCATTACGGTCGAGTCGATCGACTTTTGACCCTGTCTTCCCATCCCACCAATCATTCCATTTATTATCTACGTCCACGCAGTGTCCCAAAGGTCATCACGAGGCCATATGGCGAATGAAGATAGGACACAAATCACTTAAAAGTAGAGGAGGAAAGATGTGAGGCATAGAAATGGGTGTTTACACCCATTTGTGCCGTAATCTTGAAACGTGAGAGAGCATGACGTCAATTACATGATGTAGCCTTGAACGTTGAAATGCTTGTCAGTGAGATCTTTAGGTAACTGACAGGATTTTCGACGGAATATACTCAGCAATGTATAATATTTTAAGCAAATTGCTTGAGTGTTCTCGTCCCCTTCCGTTTCAAAAGTTAAAATTTTAAAAACTTAATAATTGACTTATTTATTTTAAAAGGAATAAATTGTTGAGTAAATATTTTTCACTATTTTTATAATTAGCAATTGATAAATTTGGACCTTATTTTACACATCACTTCATCTTCATGGGTTACCAATCCGGAGATTGGTTTGCAGAATCTCTTCAAACCAACCTGCCACTTTCCAATTTCTTCACACCCTTGAAGTTCCTAACTCAAAATCAAACATTCTTCATTATTCCGTTCCATAGACTATCCTTGGCCTATCTATAGTGTTCTTCCCTCCTAAGGTCTTTCCCAATTCACTTTTCACCAATTTTTACATCTCAGTATCTATTCTATTACTTTCCCTCTTATTGTAAGTTTACTCTCATCACAAGGTTCTCTTACTATGGGTCTCTGGAGAACTTCTTCATTGTTTCTTCCATATCGGTGGGCAGCTAAAGGAGGCAAATTCAGTTGACCGCTGCCCCGCCACCACTATTCTACGTTTATAGTCCAAATATTGGTTTATCTATTGCGCTCTCCGAGATATCCTGTCACCTGCCAACCTCTTCACACCTTAGGAGCTCTCTCTAACATTCCCCATAATCTGTTCCTCATATGCATCTCATTCCTTAGTCACCTCTAGGGTTCTTCCTCCCTACGGTTCCAATACGGTTTACACTAAAACAGCCAAATATGTTTTCTATTATCATTAACTTTAGAAAATTTCTCATTTACCGTCATGCGTCTAAGCTTCATCATTCTTTTATCTGTGGTAAAATGATTTGTGTTAGCTTTCGTAAGTGCTCCTTTTTTCAAGTCGTAATTCAATCACTATCTAGTTTTTTAAATTTTGTTTGGAACACTTTTTAAAGTCACCTCATGAGGATTAACTGGTTGTAATTCTCTCACAATGCATGGAAGTAATTTGTGGACTTGCTATCTTTCGTGCCATACAACATAATTTTAGCACTTTGTTATCATCTTCAAAGTGCAAGGCTTTGCTTGATGGAATTACCTTTGGATAAATGTAAATGTTTGTTTCTTTCCTGTATCAATAATAAATTTGTATAATGATATTATTACATTAATCTTTACCTATATAATACCCGAATTATATAGACTTCTGACTTATAACTGTAAATTTTCAGGGTATTTTTTTATTTCCATTGTATCCCATAATTTTTTTCGGCTGGCTATAAATTATATGTAACTAGCTCAAAGTAAATCGAAGATATAGCCATAATCGGGAAATATGACACTTAGTGTGTTGTGTATCAGCCGCTGGGTGTTACTGATAATCAATCAATAAATACGGAGTATATAATAAACGTGGATATGGGTACCTGCATATGCTTGATCCTGTCTTTCGGGTCTTGCTTAAAAGTGGTAAACCAACAGAAAATTACAGCACTGGTAGAATATGGTGCATATGACAGACTACTAGTATGTGATTTGGAGGCACGTGACCAACAAGTTCGTCTTCCTTTTAAATGTTGTATTGCGTACCAATTAACTTCATAAAACTTGATGATGATGAAGGGTAATCTACCGGTTAAGGTAGGTTTTTGATGAATATTAGCTTAGTTTTTCCGCGTAATATCTAACTTTACTCTTTAAATCGCATACTTCCTACCTTCTATCATTCTGTCCAAAATCTCTATTCTCTTCCTACCCCTACCCCGCTTACTCAACACTCAAACTTCTTCATTCGCTCTTCTCTCTGTCCACTTCACCATCTCCATCCGTCGCCAAACCCACATCTCAAAAGTCTCCAATATATGCTCATCATCCTTCCTCATGGACCAGGTTTCGGATCCATATAGTGCTACGCTCTCATAAAACTTAACCTACCATAATATTTTATTTCGAATTTTACGTTTAATGAAAATCAGAGCCGAAAGAAGATGGTAAAGCCTAAGATTGAGTTGTGTGGCGTTGCAAATAAAGGCGTCAATATGAGGCGTTTCCAATACGGAAAAATTTGAAGAGAACGCTTGAATACTGGCAATGCCTCACAATATATGCCAAGGATTTTCCGCCTTCTTTCGGCTCTGATTGTCATTAGGCATAACATTTAATATAAAATGTAGTGGTAGGTTAGGTTTCATGAAATTAATTTGAACGGAATAGGAATTTTAAATAGAAGACTAAGGTGTGTTTCACGTGCTTTCAAGTCACATATTTACGGAGAAAATGCGGTTTCGTAACTGAATGGAATAAAATAAAAAAATAAAGTTAGACATTTGACATCTCTTGGAAATAATGGAAAAAGAATGACTCGTATTCTAACGGAACTTTTCTTTATTTTAGATCTTCATTATGTTATTACAAATCGCCAAAGTGACGCTACCCTCATAGACTCTAAAAAAACAGGGTTATTTTTCATTCGCACTGCATAAACATTACTCAAAATAATTGTAAAAACATTTATTTCAAGAAATAAACGTAAAAATGAATTATTTACACGTTGATATGCTTTTAGTGGATATAGATTATTTTTTTTTGGGATGTAAAACCTCAAACTCGTGTCTGTATGCTTATGGCGCGGACTGTGCGCTCATCGTGTCCAAACTACAACAGGATAGTACTATCGACACACCTTGACAAAGTTAAGGGAAGGCACCAAGAAAAGGACTAAAATGTCTCTAAAATTTTATTCAGTGGAAATATGTTATCTGCACAACTTCTTCCCTTTATAAAATCAGATTATCCTTCGAGCAATCAGAAGAAAGGAAAAGAAAATAATTCATTAATTTTGATTTGTTTTTAATTGTTTTTTATCCTAACGTCTGATAACAACCGGCTCCTTTATAAATACTCTCTCTTGCAGCAACCGGTGCATAATGAGTTTTTAAATACCTTGAATTTTATGTACTTATGGTTTTGTTGTGAGATTGTGTGCCCTGTTTTGTAAATTTGTCCGGGGATTGGTGAATTTTGAACACCAGTCTCTGAATACACTCTTCCTTGATATGAAAAAAACTCAAAGTTGCAAAATTAGAGCAGGTCAAGACTGACTTGTTTAATTATCCTTTTTATCATTTGCAAAAAGAAAATATTTTGAGTTTCTGGGTTACATGTCCTATCTTTAAACTTACACTTATTTCTTTTGAACGTAGAAACGTAGAGGGTGAGGGTTCACTTTTGAACTAGAGGGTGAGGGGCGTTTTGCTTAGCAAAAGGTCGAATTCTTTACCGGCGTAATGTATTTTAATTTAATTAGGTAGTACTAGATAATACCTTGCAGAAGTTCACTATGGCACGTGACGTGGTATGGATAAAATTTTTAATCCCTCTGATGAAATGAAAGGCCCGTTGTCTATCAGTCAACACCTATTATAAATGATTTAAAGAAATATTCAAATAAATTATTTGTTTTGGTATGAGTTCATATTTTTAAAAAGCATGATGATGATCTCTCAAATTAGGAAACATTTTTAGAGTAGAGAAAAATACTTTAGATCACATATGTATCTGGAAATTAATGCATTTTTTAACCTGAGCTAAGTATTAGAGATCAACAACTTTGATAAACATGCAGAATTGAACGAAAGAAATCATTCTGTTGGATTGTAGACGAATATAGTTTGGTCATAGAATGCAATTTTTTTGTATTTCTATATATTTTAAAATCTCTATCCATTGAACTATGTGTGTACATATGCACAATAAGTTCTTCTAAAGCGGTTCTGTGATTTAAATCCGTGAACAAACATATGAAAGACTATCTCTCCATCAAAACACAATGATATTAAAAAATTATTTACCTGACTTAGTCTTCTTAGTCGTCCTACTTACAAATTTGGCGTCTTAGACTATATTATTTTGAATAGAATATACCACTTCTCTCGGAAGGGGAGCCAATTTCCATCTTGATTGTTATCTGAACTAATGAGAGACTCTTGGAGATATTCAACCGAAATAGACCAGTGGCTATAGTTGGCAGAACTCCTTACCTCTTCCCTCTGATAAGGTTCGCTCCCAAAAGATGTCTCGGAATGATTCAACACCCTCTTCCTCATTACTGCGCCCCGTCAACCATTAAGTTGCTCACAAAATATTAGATTGTGGAGTGGGCGGTTTCGTATGGTTGCCAGTTAATGAAATTCCCATCGGTGCTTTCTGTGGCAACATGGTGGAAAATAATGCCGAACCAACCGAGAGAAGCCTGGTTACGTCGAAATAAACCTCAAAGTAAGCTATGTGGAAGGAAGGAGGAAGTTTTTCCCAAAATTGAAATAAGAATGTGCAATGCCTCCAACATTATTTCGAAAAGATTGCAAAGAAGATTAACCGGAAAGTGAACTAGAGATAATACAATTTTTGTATTACATGAAAATACAATTGATAACTTTGGTGACGAGAGGATTGTATCTATTAGTATTTGAGGAGAAAAATGATCTAAAAGTATTTCCATCTCTTAATTTCACGATACGATAATTTGATATGCTTGATGTCATGTGGATGTTCTGATGCCATGTGGATGCCTTATGCTTATAATTGAGCCATCTTGCATTATTGTATTGCCTTAATGTTTTATGACTAATGCATTGGTACCTTCATGTTCTTGATAAATATAGGAAAGAAAATCTTTCTCTTGGCCGCATGTATAGGGAGGAGACATTATAATTCCTGATTCCCAATTCATAACGCTTTATAAATACCTAGTTAAAGTATTTTAGAAGCCGATCTAGATATGGGGAAATTCTAACTAGTTGAATTTGTGATTGTATTTAAGAAATCGATTCGTAGAAAACTTCTCCCAAAATATTGTTTTCCTTGCATAAAAATTCACGCAGGAGGTTGTCATTTGGTGGACTTCCATAATGGCGCTAACTTAGATTTATTTCGCCAGAATAATATAAACACGACCGGTTTCGAACGATAATGAACGTCCAGATGATGACGGTAATTGTTCAAAACCGGTCGCGTCTTAACATTCCGTGGAAATAAATTTAAGTTAACGCCTTCATTTTGTGTCATTGTTCCCTGCATTTTATGCTTTCCATGGAATCGGTGATAGTTTACCGCGAAACCGGATTTGTTTCCAAACGAACCTGTTTAGGTCCATAAAGTATTCCTATCTGACGTCTAAAATTTTCTCGGAAAAAAACCCCCATGTGCTAAAGGTATTCGTTTTGTGTTCAGTTTAGGTCGTGTCTATCAATTGAAATTTTTCTCGAAGAAAAAGAAATAAATCCGTCGAGTTCAGTGTCCTCTCTGTTTAGTGAGTTTGTCTCTCTCTCTCTCTCTCTCTATTCGGCGCATCGGACATCGACGAGCTCTTTTCAATCGCAGCGCAGGTCAGGCACGGATGATCTATATCGACTTGTCGTAAAGCAGCAATTTTTCAGTTCCGTCGGAGGAAAAATATATATATATTTTTTTGCCGCAACTTCTTTACGGGAACGAACCTTTCGCCTTTGAATCTCAACCTTCTTCGCGGCACCAAGACGGCGACGGCGGACTCCGCCTCCCCACCTCCCACACCCCCGCCCCCCCAAAAGTTCAAGGGAAC
>WURS02065379.1:0-10569 GCA_011762765.2 Rhinocypha anisoptera | reverse complement strand
GATGGCAGAGTGTGCCATTGAAACGTCGGCTACTAACGACCTGACCCGGTGGAAAACCAGAGAGGACTTCACTCAATTTTAGGCTTGTGGGATTAACGGTAAGCTAACGGAGAACTAGCTGGTATGCTCTTATTTATACTCACGGAGTCAGAAGACCCTACGCAAGAGCATTCACCGAATTACTTTCCAAACGCGTAAACTCCGTTTTTATGCAAAATTGTAATTATTTAGATAATGGACTGGAAAAGTCAAAGAGAAACAAAATACCTCGCTACACTACCGAAAACATTCACAAGTTGATATTCCACCAAAAAAAATAGTAGGAGTTACTATTTCACATAGTTAATTTTAGGTTCTCTTGGTTGAATCAACACATAAAATAGTTGATATTACGAAAGTGGTCGTTGATTTCACATTTCTTTACGGTTGAGTCAACTTATAAAATAGTTGATACAAATAAAATAATGAAAGAATTTATTATTCAATATTGTTTATCGTAATTTTAAAAAATAATTTAATCAATCAAATTTAAGTAGAGCTGATTCAATCTTTATGGTATGGATAGAACACATAATGAAAATAAAGATGTAGAACTTTTCCACCTTGGGTCTTGTACTTGAGAATGGCTCAGTGAGCTGAAACGCGTCGTGCTAAATATATTATACTGTGGAATGCGAAATCTTTCTTTTCATTTCAATCAATTTAATCCATCTGGTGTGATCAGGATAAGCATATAAGGCAAAATCGTCAATCGGAAACGTTTACAATTAGACAATACTGAATAGTTTCGTAATATAACTAGATATATATTTAACGATGGATGATGGATGACTTGAATATCAAATTAAGTTCTTTCCTACCTTCACATCACTCCACCAAGTTGATCATAGTGTACTTTGCAAATATAAGTACTCATATTTTTTTTATATTTTCCTAAGTAACTTCCCTATATTATGGGGTTCTTTTGGCACATATTTTAAGGCCGCGTGATTGAGACTGTCTTTAATAATACGTAACTCTTTTTAACTGATTTAGGAGAACAGAAAGGTTTCACAAAACGTATAAATAAAATACGTAAACTGCAGGACAAAATTTGTTCCTTTAAATTTTTGCAAAACCGTCATACCTAGTGGCGTAGTAGCGCAGTGGGAATTCTGTTTCTCTTTACCTAATGGTTAAGAGTAATCCAGATTGAAATCCAGGTGAGGTCTCCGGGTAATTTTAGCTAAGGTGACGACGTGAGAGAAGTTACAAGATCTTATTGGAAAAGAGCGAGTAACACAGAAAAAAAGGCCTGTTCCAACGACCCGAATACGCAGGTCATAAGTCTTAGTACCTTGCGAGTTATTCCCTCACCAACAAAGCCAATATGTATTCGGGCTCGTTAGTGTGATTTTAAGTCATTGCCACATCTCAAATGCTTAAAGATAGGTTGATTAGAATTTGCCAGACAATAAAAGTTTTTAAAATTTTGGCTATCATTTGGCGACAGTTCAGCATTATGACAATTTCTACTCGTGTTGAATGCAAACGTCACTGTGTTGGCTATGGAGACATTTTTACCGCAAGGTATTTAATTACCGCAAAGAAAATGAACTGCATGCCCGATGTGCACGCAGTTGGAGTTGAAAGAACGCCGCCCCCCTGCCCAAATCCGGAAATAAATATGCAATGACCGAACCTGGTTTTCCTCACACACGCAGTTTAGGCCACTGGATTTCGATCGAAAGAAAGGTTTTTTGAGACAGGAAAATGCAATTTCTCGCAACGATATTCCCGTTCTCGTCCTTGAGAACTTACCCAATTCCGTCACAAAGGTCAAACAGGTTGCCGCAGCGGTGGTAAGTCTCAAACTGGTCGAATACCACCCCCCCGTCCCACACTTACCCACACCTTAACCTTGCATTCGCTTCACCAGTGAGAGAGCCAGATGGAGCGTTATCTCTAAGATGGATTTATTTTCTGTGCTCCGTCCGTGAAATTAATAGCCTTATTCCTCGCTTGCCGCCGATATACTGAGATTCACAAAACCATTCGACTGGAAATAAAGAATTTTTTTAACTATAGACCTACAACACTGTGATGTCAATCCGAAGGAAGGAAATTAGTACACTATAATAAATTCAGCCAATGATTAGTTACTAGAAAAAGTCAAGGAATATAGAGAATGAATAGTTTTTCTAACAACCTTTAGGAGTGTGGAATACAAAAATTCTATTCCTACGATGAGAACTGACGGTGAAACTTATATTCTAGTTTCCTGATTCCGTAGAATTGAGATTTATTCCTACTTAACTGTAGAGAAATCCTTGCGAATGGATACAAAAATTTTACAGTTTGCATTATGAAATAGGTGAAGCGGACAGAGAGAAAAACGAATGAAGAAGTGTTGAGAATGGTAGGGGAGGAGAGGCGTTTTCTGCGAGAGATCCAAAAAAGACAGGAAAGGTGGATGGAAGGGGTACTCAAGAGGCAATGAGTTGTTGAAGGTTGTAATAGAAAGTAGAATGTTGGGCAAGCGGGATAGAAGTATGAAGAGAATAGGGATTTTGAACGGAATGATAGGGGGTAGGAAGTATACAGATTTGAAGAGGGATTAAAATCAGATATTACGCGGCCAACCTAAGCTAATTCTCGTCAAAAACATGCCTTAGCCGGTAGATTACCCTTCATCATCATTATGGAATAGGGCCATATCTAAGTTTTAAAATTATTCATGACTCCTTGACCTGACGGTTTAAGTAAATTATTAGATTGTACCTTTACAAGTTTTATTTTCATGTTACTATGGTAATGCCGAATTGCTCACAGCTTCAGCGTGGCACGATGTCATGACATACCCACGCTGGCCTCTGAAAGAACACTGTGGTTTTTTGAAAAATTGGTTCTCTCCTTACCTTTATTTTTCTTTTCTCCCTCTTCCAATTCATCAGCTAATCATTCCAGGCCCATTAATGCCAAAGATATTAGTCATCATTACATAAGTAGTCCTCCCAACAACACACACACGCTTGCGCATTGCTCGTGTTCAGATTTTCAATTTTTCTTCGTGGAACTGATACCGACGCTTAAAAAAAAACGAAATTTGTGTAATGTGAAATTAGGGATAACATTTGCGAAAGAGCCATGACTCCTCGGCATTTTGATTCGAAGAAAATACTCGAAGCTTCAAGTAAATACTTGAAGCCCAACTTCCTTCCTCGCTATGGTTCTCTCGTTCCATGAGAGGTCTCCCATGTCTTCTCTCCCGCCCTCATCTTCTATTAGTCAATGCAGGTGTTACTTCTCGTCCTTATAGTGTATTCTTTCCTTTGCGTTCCCTCTTTCTAAGGCTTCGTAACAAATCCATTACGCCAAAGACGCATCCGTTACTCTTTTCCAACTGCTCTTGCGGTGAAAATTGTTGGCTCTTCCTTTTCCCAATTCTTTAATTTCCTTGACTTTTTACTTTCCCGTCCTTCTTCCCCTTTTCGTTCCCAAAAATAAGCATTGCGAGGATAATCTTCTCATTTTCCATGAGTCAGGTTTACTACTCCACTGCAGGCCCTGCATCACATGCATATTTGCGAAAGAATGCTAGCTTTGAAACAAGAATAACTTTTAGTACAGTTCGTAGACTAATAGTTTCACCGTATTAGACCAAGTAGGTAATTTAGGTGTTTTCTACATAGGGGAAGTTTAAGGGAATGTGCTTGCCTGAGCGACCTACATTAGCGCTGTAGCCTTATTTCAACCTATATTTATCATTGGCTTTCAAAATACATCTGTCGCACGACTTTCACAGTTTCCTTGTTCTATTAGCATTCACTCTTTCAGAGAGGTAAGGTTCGTTTGTAGGATTCCTTGTTAATTCCACTGAGAATGGCTTTCATCTCGTGAATAAAATACATTAATAATTATTTATTCAAGCAATTTCAATAAACAATTCATAAAAAGGACTGGTAAATGTTGAGAATATGTGCATTTGTAAAAGTCTAATACGATATTCGTGTACGGATGGAGAGAGAGGTATGGAGCTCTGATATAGGGATCCCCCAAAAGGGGCATAGTTTACTGAGATGTAGTGCGCATGAAATTAGTAAAAATTTTAAAGTACTTTATCATTTCGAAATAGTTATAAAATATTTTTTTAACTGGGGAGAACTTGACGAATGTGATAGCGAAGACTTAATAAAGGGGAGTTGATGTAAAATATTTTTAGATATCTGGATGAACATGGCACACAATGTGATACAACACCTTAAAATGATCGCCAATGATCGCTTTTAGACGAAGATGTGAGTTCCAGGAACGAAAGTGTTTAATGCTCACTGGAAGAGTGATAACGTTTCTTAGGGGTCAATTTTCCGGCAATGGTAAAATTAATTTTTAAGCCCTCTAAAAGAGCACGAGACTTATGCCTGGTTGTCATGGAGAAATCATATTGAATTTTAAGTTTTACACTAACAGGAGTCAAGTTCTTGATTACCGGCAGATTTTATAGCAATGATTACCACACTATGAAATGCGAAAATATCAGTGATTTCATGTTCCTCGTCCGCGAACGCGGCTGAGGAACCAGATATTTTTTTCAATACACAATGAGATTTAATTAATCAATTCTTTGAAACAAGTGTATGAATAGCTCTTTTCACGGAATTAACAATTACTTTTTCCAGAATTCTAACCACCGTTTGCTGTAATTTGCACTAACATTTTTGAAGTGTAACAGTGAAATCGCCATTGTTCTTCATCTACATATTTTATTTACTTTTCCCGTGTCTGTATGTACTTGGATACGTGTTCTTGCGCAGACAGTTAAACGCCTGTACTTGTGCAATAGGTGGCTCAAACCTTGCAGGATATTGTTTTAGTTCTACGTCGGATTTTACGAGGTAAATAGAAATAAAAGTAAAATTTCCTATAATTGTCAATCAAAATATGCGGAGAGACGAGCAGACATTAAAAAGTTTCAACATTTTTAAATACATTTAGTCTGAAGTTTTATACTACAAGGTGTAGATATCTTTAGAACAACATAAATACTATTTCAACGAATGCGTCCTTCTGGATTCGTTACTGGCGGGATCGACCAGTGACAGTAACAGCGGCCTTATCCACCCGAAGGCCAACAAGGTTCGACCCGACAATGCGTGCGTTCGGAACGTCAGGTACACCAATCTTAAGATACGGACTCACTACCTCGATACATTTTTCCTCGTTCCGAGTCAACTGAATGCTGGGATAGGGCGGGAGACGAACCCGCCGACACAGGTGGCTGCGCGAACCTCTTGTGGGGATAAGATTTCCCACTTCCCATTGGGAAACAGCCGATTCCTCCCATACAGATTGGCGATTTCGAGGATGAGGACTTCTCGGACACAATTAATATTCATCTAACCGGTAATAATCAATCTCCGTGTAACATTTATTCCTCGAACTCACGAGGGGTTTAATGTATCTATAAAGTTTATAAAGATATTGTTTCAGTGTGTAATTTTCAGTCTCGTCAGCCATATAAGGCTCTTCATACCGTGAGGATAGGTACAATAGGATGAGAATGGAATGTTAAATATTAATCGTCTTGTGCACAAGTGACCAAGGCCCTGAACAATTATTGCATGAGGGACTTTCATGAGGGAAGATTGAAATCTCTTCTACGCCAAACTCAGTCAGCCGTCGCTTGAGACAAGAGGGTTTAAAGCGCAGGACAGACGAGCAACTATATAACAACACGTGATTACAGATACGAGACACATTGTAATTCCACATAAAATAATTTATTTACGACAGGTGTCGGGAACCTGAAAATATCGTTTCTCTCAGGAACCTGAACATGTCGCCCTGCCATGAAACCTAGGTCGTAAATAAATTATTTGAAGTGGAATCATAAAGTGTTTCGTTTTTTAATCACGAAGGAGTACCAGAAAGTGACGCCAGAAACCACTTCCTAAATTACGACGTGTTCAAACAAAGAAAGTGGAACGGCTCTTTAAACGACATTGCTGGGATGATGTCTTGTTTTTCTATCAAAAGGGACCTTACACGAAGTAAATAACGAGTTTATAGAAGAGATATTGCGGGAATACGTGTCGTAAAATTGATGCGGAAATTTAATAATTGATTTATATGGTGTAAGTACCTCATTTTCACTTAAATCGAATATCTTGAATCTTTTTAAAATTCTTTTAGTACATATTGCTAATTTCTCACTCGAAGTGGATCTCGTTCTAATTTTTATCAATAGTAATTCCAGGAACTCTTTCGCCATAGAAATCCTTGGAACGTCAATAATCTTCTCACACTTTATAGTACAGATTATAGGATCTATAAAAATGTTTCGCAAAATTTCAGTACCGGCACGAAAACTTCCCTTGTTCTTTTAAAGTTTTTCAATTTGTTTTATTACAGCCGAATTCCACAGTGTCGTGATGGATTGATATGACAATTTTTCCACATCGATCGATTAGTGTTAACTCTTCAAAAAACATAATTGGGTCGCAAAACGCTTTGTAAATACCTATATAATATAATCAGCCACTTACGGATGGGCTTAAGTGGGTCATAGAGCTAACGATAGATTCTTTGTAAAAGCATTGGATCTTTTTCCAACTTCACTGTCGCATAAATTCTAATACCAAAAATTGCACAAACTACCACAAATTACTGAGTTCTTTCGAAGTCTTAAATTGTCTTCACGGGGGTTTCATAAGTGGCCGACGTCCTAAGTTCAATTACAAATACCGACTAACGGTAATAATCAAATCAAATTTTCAACTATTTCCTGAACTTCTCATTCTTCGACCTCCAACTCCATCGTAATAGGTGATAGGAGGCTTGGGAAGCTTACGGAAGAGACATTTTGCAAGGGCGCCGTTAACCTGGATAGCAGTTACTACTTTTTACCCAGAGCCTACGCCAACCTATTCAGGAATGACATACCATTCAAGGAAAAATCGCCTTTTCAACGGCAAAAACTATTAGAGTTGAGCGCAACGAAACGCACCAGAAGATTTCTACTGCGTAGATTTGCAGCAATAAACTAGAGGATTGATTTTGGAGGGAGAAATATATGACTCCCGTTTCGCAAATATCAAGTCATTAGATGTCGCCACTGTAAAAGAAAAAATATATGGGTCTGAATACTAATATGCACTTCGCAAAGTGCTAAAAATGTTTAATACACATATAAACAATTTCATGAATCCTTGTATTCTTTTCCTCCCGATCTGAAGAGCCTGACATTATTTCTGACCAGACTTGAAACAAAACCCTGAATATTTGTAGAATAAATATCGCACTAGTTTTAATACACACTTCTGCTAAAAGCTACGGCAGAAATTTATAATTACTGATTTTCTCCCTCCCTGGAATTCGATCTGGTGATGTACGAGGTCTGTTCAAAAAATACGTGGACTGTTTGTATTGCAGGGCTCCACTCGGTTCCTGGGGAATCCGCTTGGTGTCGCTAAATTTGTACTGATCAGCTGATGCTAACGCCGTTTCCCGATTACAGATATCTTCATTCGTCGATTATCAAAGCGGTTTTTAGTAAAGTGCGATTTTTTCATTTGTCGGATTTCAGAAACAATGGCCTTAAGGAACATAGATTTGCTGTGAAATTTCGTGTTAAACTTGGAAAATCTGCGACTGAAACATTTGCCATTCTGAACACGGCTTGCGGTGACATTTCTATGAAGCGTACGGAATGTTTCAAGTGTGGCATGAACGTTTTAAGGGCGGTCGACAGTCGATTGAAGACGATGAGAGTCATGGGCGTCCTTCCACGGCAACTGACGACCCATACGTCGACAAAATCGGCACCTTGCTGCAGCCAAATAGACGACGTCTGACCGTCAGGGGAGCTTGTTTAACAGTGTGGGATATGAGTTGGATCTTTTTACGAGATTTTTACAAAAAAATTGAAGATGCACCATGTTGCTGCGTAATTTGTGCCACGCCTGATGACGGACGACCAAAAAGCCAATCGCGTCCAGGTTTGTCAGGAACTGCTTGATCGTTCAGAAGAAGATGAAACCTTCTTCTCAAGGATCATAACAGGTGATGAATTCAACGTTCCTTTCTCCTTGTGACTGTTTCTTGACCCTTAAACTCAAAAGACCCCTGAATGGAAGAAGATTTGATACGATTCCCGAGATTAAGGCAAAAGGGACGAAAGGGGTGAAGGACATCACAGAAGAAGCGTTCCAGGTGTGTTTCAACGAGTGAAAACATCGTTGGGATGAGTGTGTGGGTTGGGGGAGGAGAGTACTTTGAAGGAAACCCAGACATGTTACTTCTAAATATGGTACATTTTGTTTTATGACGTAGGTCCACGTATTTTTTCAACAGACCTCGTAGTCGGAATTTAACATCTGGTGGTTGGGCCTGACTCACTCGTAATCTTCAGCAACATATTAATATAATTAGGAATCGTAGATTTATCGCTATTGGATATATTGAATCACTTCATGACACTTAAACATTTTACTCCTTGATTTAATTTATTCTCCCGTTAAACTTTAGCAATGAACTCTAATGAAATAAAGATAGGAAGATGCTGACAAAGAAAACGATGTGACTGTAGATTAACTCGTGCAAGAGAATCATATTAAATTATGAAAAGATACAACACCTGTTTATTCCACAGGATTTTCAAACAAAACCTCATCGTCAGGACCCGAATAATAAACTCCTGTGGAATAAACCGGTGTCGTATTGGTGGTGTATATACTGGTGTTGATAAGGTTACATAAAATTACGCCTGAAACTAAAATTTTCTTATTTCCACTAAGGAGTGTTTTAAACTGCTTTATAAGAAAATCAATGATAGTAAATAATTTAATAGGGTGGTGACCTATCCAACGTCATTGAGCATTTAACTTGGAACGTGACCATTTTCTGTACATCTATGGAAAATGCGACTTGCAAGAGTTTATTTAGGTGTTTGTTTATTGAACGTACAATTCCAATTCAAATGGATACTTGTAATCGAAGGTTAGAGTAAAAATATGGAATTCACATACGGTCGGGTAAATTAGGCTCCTCTTAATTACATTCGATAAACGCAACGATTAATGTTAGACTGACTTTGAAATTGGCAACAGAGGTTAAATTTAAAACCTGAAATTACAAAGATAATAACATATTTTCCTTCCTTTATCGCCACTTATCCGAGGACCTCAAGTTGCTAGTATGCTTTTGTGCGTGGTTTCTGCGATTATGTCCATGAATTATTTACACGTTAACGAATTCCACCTTATTGATCGGATTAAAGATTTTAGTAATAATATCACTTAGAGAAACCTAGGTTCTGTCCTCTCGGCAGAGAGAATTGGTACTGCTTTAACAAGGAATAAATAAAGAATAAGGTATAGAAAAAAAGGAAAGGTAAACAATATATAACTATAAACCAAGACACCGCCCGATGGCATTACTTGATTTCGCCAAAATGACGACAAAAGGACAATTAAACGACTCGACTTCTTTGTTTTCCAGTGGGCCTTCAATTTGACTCCATTACTAACTGGAATTTTCCAGCCGAAATCTTATCAAATTAATCCGGCTATGACTAACAGTTAAACTGCGAATCGATGAAAGTCTGGGGAAATGTTACTTTCCTAGTTATAACTCCCGTACCATTTTACACGAGGCAGAAATTGTAAGTGATGAGCATGTAAAAATGAATTACAGACACTATAATAGACCAATTTAATCTCCATCGGGCACAGTAAGATAACCTGAAAAACTTTTCCTTTAACGTTTATCGGGAGTAAGAGTCATCTATAACAAGATATCAACAGGGAGCAGTGGAAAACGGATAAGGTGTTAGACACTTGCCTTTTCTGTGAGCAATAAATAACAGGCGGAAAGATTAATTTGATAAACTTATCCAAAATTAACTGAAATTTTGGACAAGATTATCCTTCAGTTTAAGAATTACCATATCTAAGTGAGCATTTAGCAATGAACAATCCCTAGGGACGCACCTCATTAGGATGAAAATCACAATAAGAAGCCCATGAGAATGTCTCGATGACTAAGGTCACTTCGTCAGAACTCAGACAAATGTGGAAAGGATTAAATTGCATTCTTGTGCAGCAAAAATATGATAAAAACGATAAGAGCTCCATCTGTTTACCGAATTCAAGAAAGACACTTTTATGCAGGCAGAACAATAACGAAACTAAAGCATTTCTGTTTTCGCATTTTTTTATCTAGTTCAGAAGACTATGTAATCTCAAACCCAATAATTATTGCTTCCAACTGGAACTGAATAATGCCTGCCATCTGGACTGTCAACTTTTCAATCACAGATAAGGTAATCGAAACAAAACTTTCGGTGTCAATGCCCGGGACGATTTTCGGTGAATTCAATGATATTCAAAATCTATTGATGACTGTTTAAACCTGTATTTTGCAGTATTATCCAAATTGTCTTCTCTGTTAAGGAGTCATTAATGATAATTTTGAGGTTATAGGAGCCAACGTTCAAGACGATCTTATAATTGACGTGGGTAAAGAAAGTCCTGTGGCCTTATAGTTGGGCCGATTTCAAGGAAGGAATAAAGATCTGAAAGGCGCCTTTGT
>WURS02065368.1:0-10569 GCA_011762765.2 Rhinocypha anisoptera | reverse complement strand
ATTTGCGAAAACAAAATATTTAATAATACAAAATTTATGTTTTTAGCATAAACACTGGAATAAAATATAACTGACCATGGACTCATACTGAGATGGGAAAGCCGAAGGGGCCGGAGGGTCGTGTACGCCTAATTACCCGGTAGAGGAAAGGGTCAGGCATCCTTCAGAGATGGGTCCGAATAAAGGGTGATTTCCTATACCTGGAAACCAAAACAAAACCAAGATGCTCCATACCCGGGTGCATAAGATATTTTGAAGAGCTCAGTCATACGGTGACCTTTTCTCAGAGAATTGTCCCGGCGCGAAAGGGTTAATGTGATGACCTAGGTTTTGACACATTGTGTCATAATCTGGTCATTAAGGATGCTGTCAGTTATTACTGCAGCTAAAAGGCATTGAAAATGAAACATCTAAATTGATTTTCGACATTAATTACATAAGGTGATACAGACTCCTTACATTCTTATCTCAGGAATGTATATTATATATCATCTGAGGTGTACCTTGCAGGGCTCATTATGTATGGTCTCCTATATAAACATATAACATAATAATCCTATGGATGGAGAACTTCAAATCTTACAGCTTTTTTTTTAAATGATAATTCTGATTGGCAAAAGAAAAACACTTCAATTAGTAAAATAATACTATTTAATAGTAACTATTGTACAAAAACATAATAAATCATTTGAAAATGATAAAAATACTAAAGAAATTGTTAAAAAAATATACAGGTATGATTTTTTCTAGAAGCCATAGGATATGTCACAAACAGCCAAAGAGTGAAAGATATAAGAACCTTAAGTTTTCCAGATTGAATATTTTTTGCTTGGGAACAAGAATTTATTGATCTACTGATGTCCATGCATCAATTCGATGACAATTATAAATATATGCACTTGAATAAATCCATATAATTTTACTAGAAATTCAGATTCACTAAATCTACAAACTTAAATGATAGTGTTCCATGGTAATCTTCATTAGATAATATGATTTAAACAAAATCAAGATATTGTCTGCATCATCATTAAACTATATTTCACAATAGCCTTTTTTTCCAGGTTTATCATCATGGAGTTTAAATTATAATCTAAAATCCTCAAAAGCATCACAGCTGAGAGGTGTAACCAAATTAACTGTGGCCGCATTAATAATCTCCAGTGGACAGCCGTAAGTTTCAAGTGGTATTGAGCCAGATTAAGCAATACAAGCATTAACATGCTAAAAGACAAATATATTGGCTTACAGAATTGACAGGAGCTCCAGTCTCCAATGGCTGCTTACCGTGTCCAAGTGCAAACATCATTTATTCACAGACTGGTAGATATCTTTCATCCAAGGAACACCAAAATATGCTGTGTGAGCAAATAGCTATATTGTCCAGAAACCAATTTCTTGGCAAAATATATCAAATAGAAGTCACTTGATTGTTAACTGCTTAATTTCTCTATAATGTAGTTTTTAAATATGGGCATTAGCTGTGCTTCATTATAATCCTTTGGCAACTGAATGTCCCGGCACTTTTGTCACAAAGGAATGTCTTGACTGGGGCATACATCAGGGTAGGCATCTTAATACTGCACTGGAAATGAAAACCATGTGACAAAGAGAACCCTTGTAGTGCTTCTCACTAGTGTGAACATGGTGGTGCTCCCATAGCCCTAGGATTGTGGGTTGAATGGTATACTTCGACATTCCTTCTGGCTGTGAACTGCATGGATGACAGCTGTAGGACTCTTTGTGAGTGTGGGTTAATATGTGGCTGAATAGGGGATTCTTCAGGGTGAATGCTTGTTAACACACATCACAAGTGAAACACTTTTTTCCAGTGTTGGTTAACATGTGGGCAATAATGTCAAACTTTTGAGCAAATCCTCATAAACACATGATGCAAATGCTTTATCCATGAGCTGCATGAACTTTACGACAGTGTAAGTTAAGATGTGGTAATTTAGGCTACTCTTTCAGGAGAAAATACACGAGCACGTGTCGAAGGTGAAATGTTTTTCACCAATGTGGGTTAATAAGTGGGTATTTAGGATACTCCTTTGGGGGAATGACTGGTAGCATGTGCAGTGGTGAAAGCCTTGCCCCTAGTGTGGGTTAACATGTGTTTATTTAGGTTACTCTTATTAGCAAAAGTCCGTGAACACGTGCTGCATTTAAAAGGCTTTTCACCTGTGTGCGTTAATAAGTGGGTATTTAGGTGGCTCTTTTGGGAGAAAGAGCGGGAGCACATGCCACAGGTGAAACGCTTTTCCCCACTGTGGGTTAATAAGTGGGTATTTAGGTTACTCTTTTGGCTGAAAGAACGCGAGCATATTCCACAGATGAAACTCTTTTTACCAGTGTGTGTTAATATGTGGGCATCAAGGTTACTCTTTCGGGAGAAAGAACGTGAGCAAGTTTCACAGGTGAAACGTTTTTCCCACATATGTGATAACACTTGGTGATTGAGTTTAGTCTGAGAGGTGAAAGATGATGAACATGTGCCACTGGCGAATTGGCATTTGTGTGAGTGGAGAAATATGTGTTCTGCAAGCAAACTCTTCTGCCTGAACGAACGGAAACACTTGGCGCATGTAAAATTATTTTCGTCCATATTAATCACCTGTTGATGTATCAAGTCAGATTTAAGCTTAAAGTTTGCACCTAGGTTGTTGCATGATTGATCTTTGGGCATCAGATTCACCATCATGGCATCACAATTTGAGCTGTACCTCTCGTCTGCTTCTTTGCATTCACTGCTCTGAGAAGGGTGATGATAAATAACCACTCTCTCCAACTTCTCTGGACAATACTGTATGCCATCAGGATTCTCCTGTTCTGCAGGTGAACCTGAAAGGAATGTTATTTGTACCATAACTATTATTTTTACACAATAACATCCACATGCGTGGTGCTTGCAAAGTGTGGGCCAGTAAACTATAAAGAGTACACCATACACATGTAAAGGTTTGATAGTGCATTATGAGTTTATTGCATACAGTATAATGTTCATTATAAAACCATTGTTTCAGCCATTGATTAAACTGATCCAAAAGCCATTGATTGAGTAAGTTCATGTTCCCTTTTTAATTGTAAAAAAACATCTGTGCCACAAAAATACATACTGGTGTGAAGTCTACCAAAAGTGTTAAGGCAACCTATCATGGTGCATAATATGATATCTGACAATGCCTTATTAAAAAAGATATATTCATGCCTGATTGAGCCAGGTGATAAAAACTGGTCCTACATGGTGTATGAAATTAATGCATGCTTAATTGGTATGTTTGTGGAGAAACAGAGGTTAAGCAGCATCGTTTTCTAGTTCAACCAACTATGTCATCACAGCTTTTACAATGGAAGCAAATGAACAAATAAAAAAAGTGGCCATTAATACCATCACATAAATAACTTACTACTTTCAACTTCTAGATTTATGGGAAAATGTCAATCAAGGCTCTCATTGAATAATTGCGTGCACAACATATTTTAATGTAGTTACTTCATTATGAAACTTCTTACTTTGCCTGTTTGACTTGGTATACATGCTCTAAGCAATGGCAATGAGGTTTATTCAGCCGTGAAGCAGCTCATTTCTTATATCTGCTTATTTCAGGGGACAAACATATTAAATGAACACTAACCATGCATGTGCATGTGGAGAAACCTACAAATATTTTTCTTATTTTTACCTGAATGATCTTGTGATTATGGAAGACGTCATTTCTGAAGATCATTGATGGGTTGATGATAGATATACATTATCTAATGTGGGTTTAGTGATTCAGGATGGAGCAGTGGGTATGATAGTGTAAATAAAGACAGTCAAACAAGTAGAAATGTGTGGTGAGGAGTTCTTTGGCTAACTAGCTGATGGAATAATCCAAGTGGAAGCTGCCCAACAACATACATTAAACAACCTACAGTCACCCATATCTACCATTTGTTTCTACTTCATCTAAAAAACTTACTGGCCTCATGGAACTTCATATTAAGGACACAAAGTCAATTCAGCATTAGAGAACTGGCTCAATTCACTCTGAGATATCCCAAGACTAGGGAACAATAAAATATGGTACCATGCAAGAACAGTCTAAACATTCAGTACCTCAATTTCAGGATTTGCTCTGCAGAAAATGCAACTGCCACTGTAGTTTAAAGGTTTGTTTATGCAAAATATTATTAAAATTCTCTTTTCATGTTCCAACAGACCCTTACTTTCCAATGAACGCAGACATGCATTCTTCTGATAAAATAAAAACATTAGTGAAACTCATAATCCTTTCATTCCCTTTCAAAAGTGGAACAATTCTATATCATATAATCATTGTATGCAATTGAAATATGAGAAATAGATGAATATATTATTAAAATAAACATTGGATTTAACATCTGTACATAATTAAATAAAACTCTGTCGGACACTTAGAAATGGACAAATTTATGAATTTTCGTGTTAGCAAGATGGGTACTCATATCAAAGTATTATTAAATGCATATTAAGCATGATCACATAATTATTAAAAGGCTTCTATGACATTGGACCATTGCATTGTAATTCTAGTATGTGACAAATGCATTATAATAATGCAAGGTAGAAAGTCTTTCACGGGGAACATAATGTTTACTTCCATTTCAAGAAAGATACAAAATGAATACTAAAGGAAAATAATTCATTCAGAATTTGACAAGAAGGCCATTGAAAATAATCAGAAATTGTATAAAAATAATCGATTTCTAAGGAATAGCATCAGAAATTGCACTTCTATAAATCAAAATTCTTTCTTTGGCTCACCTTGCATTGCAAAAGTTTTAACTTTCAGCCTCGCTCCTACCATTTTGGAATCCATAAGGACACTGCTGCTCATTCGGCGGCTCCCTATTGTTGTGGGGTAGGGACTGGTTTCTACGTTGGCCTCGTCCACCTGTCCCTGCAAAGATCGGGAGGAGAGCTAACCTCAGGATTCGTGGAAAAATTGGTGAGGTACACACGAGAACACATTGTGTAATGGAAAAGTTTCTCACGTCCGAGGGATAAAAGACTCTCTCTAACTCCTCCTCATCACTTTTATGAGAACCAGCAAACTCCTCGGAATCCCTTTTGGCTCTGTTTTGTAACTGGTACAAATTGTCAACCCCAACAGAATTTATCAACAAGAGGTTATCTGAATGCACTGAAAGACTGTCACCGTATTTACAGAAGTGGAAAAATGTTACTATCGCAGAGATTAAAGGATTCTTGGCGTGTGCAGTGACTATGGGGCTCCGCAAAAAGTATTCAATAACATTGTACAGTAGAAGTCTGCTATAACGAGAGCTGATAAATGACAAAAAATCTCTTCTTATAACGCACACTCGGTATGGACGCCAGTCATTTAAATTAGCCTCTTTCGGTATTTATAGCGGCACCAAAAGTGGGCGAAAATGAGCCAGGTTGTATCAATCCATCTACAAATACATTGAAAATAGACCATTTCGTCAAAAAGATTTAAAAATATTGTCACCAAAAGTCATACACTCATAACTAATGTACGTCACGCATCGGTATCGACTTTGGCTACGTTTCCTGAACAATCATAGATAAGGTACGGCCTGCGGTTAACAATTACGATTCCATAAATAAGAGGAGGGTCGAGAGATTGGGTTTCCTGCCAAGGTAAACACAAGACAAATGGGCTTTTCCTATACTGTCTACAAGTCTAGCTCACAGCTCCGAATGTTGTTTTATTCTGATTGATCGGCTATAAGGGTGAGATAGCACCAGAAAATGACAGACTGGTGCACAGATTCCAAGATAAGTTGTTCAGTCATTCCCCAGGAAAGACTGTAACATCAAACCACAAAGTCTTCTCTTGTAAAATCACCACAAAGTCTCTCATAAATTCTTCATTACAATGTAAATTCGCGAGGCATGACAATGTAACGAGTGTTAGAATCCAGTGATTTATGCAACCCGAACAGCAACCACTGCAAAATATACTCGCTGTAGCGATAGTGCAGATGTGACCACTCGTAATAAGTGGCAGAACTCCCTATGTTTTAACACGTGGACCAACCAACGCAAAACAATCACTCGCTATAGTGATACTCTCGTTATAAGCCATACTCGCTATAGCGGACTTCTGCTGTATTGCCATACTGACGGACTCAGTCAACTCCTTGGTTTCGTGAAATGTTTTCTAACTATCAGTATACATAGATTTTGCGATTCTTTCATTTGACAGACAATAAGAAATGTCCAGTCCGTTTAGACCCCGAGTATGATCCGTGCTTGAAGTACAAACCCTTACACGATCATGCCAACTATGTGTTTCGACACCATTGTGTGCCACATGAACAACTGAGTGTCGCTGAAAGTCTTGCGGGAACAAAAAACGGAACAACCCTGATGAAATATTTGCCGAACAAAAAAAAAACACCGGTGAGGGTTGAAATTTCGAATGCTTTGTGATGCAGGGTCAAGTTATTGCTTAGCTTTCTATACTTGCAGAGGTGCCAAATGTGAAAAGCACAGAGCTAATATACAAAAGTATGGTCTGGGATGTACTGTGGTGGTAAAGCTTTTGGAAATGGGGAATTATTTACGAAAATGATATCATGTGTTTGTGGAAAATTTCTCAATGTTGATCCTCTTGTTCGGCAAATATATACCCTGGGAATCTATATAAAGGGTAGTGTTAGGAAAAAAGAGGATATTTCTTCCTGAAAATTTCAAAAGGAAGTTCACAATGGGCGAATATGTTTACCTTTAATCAGGGCCTGTTCTTAAATGTGGAAGCAGTGAGAAACAATGTCAAAAAGGACTGGTTCAACTTCATTCGAGTCAAGCAAATGTCACACTAAAGGAAATTAAGTCGGATATAAATGTGATAGAGAAAACCAAACAAAATCCGGAAAATATTTTCAATTACAATCAATTTATGAAGTGGGTTGTCACTTCAGATGTGATGCTGTACACCTTGATGTACGAAAGAAAGAGTGTAAAATATTGGAAAAAAGTTGCCTTCAACATAATTTCAAGAATGGTATCGAATACTACATGATAAACATAATTGAACATTTTGGTGCCGAGTGGATTTCAATAAAAGAAAGTTCATGTAAACTCGGTGTTACTAAAATTTAAGGGAAAAAAGAAGCTAATTGTTGTGTTATGCAGCACTAAACAAATTAGAAAAAGATCCTAGGACAATATGAATTAGATGCAGTAAAGGATTACATGGGGAGTGTTTAGCCGAACACAACTGCGACATGATTAAGTATACCTTTTCACATTGATCATCATAGCTCATTTATAAATAAAAACGTGTAAGTCAAATTCATGCATCTTGGACTAAATTTTATTATCTTTCATCATGTATATGCAAAACTATGATTACTGCACAGATTTTGACGTTATATAACATTGAAAATTATTTTTCAATTTTAAAAAATTGTTATATTATTTCCTATTTAAAAAACAAAATAGATAACTGTTTTAAAATTAAATCCATTTTTATTTAAACAGCAATGCGTTCTGGAGACCATCTTAAAATTTTAGCGTCCTATTTCAGGAAATGACTTTGCAAAAAAAATATATTTTTTTAAAAACCTGAAAATTTCAAAAATTTGGATTGAGCTTTCTGAAAGTGAAAACGGAAATTTCTTTGAGAGAGAAAGGGTTAATCTATAGCCCTTTGCACTCAGTATTTGCTGATCGAATAATGTTTTTGCAACACATGTCTCCTTATATATCCAGCAGGAGGTATACGGGGAGGGATACAGAGTGTCTTTTATGCAAATTTGTTAGAAAAAGCCATATGATTACACTGCTACTTTTGATAGATGTGAATTACTTCTGTGCTAACACTGTACTAACAGCATTGTTGAGTGCTACGCTTCGGGTATCTTCGGCAAGTTATCTTCTGTTTGTGACATAATGAAGAAAAATACAATGAAATTTAGTGACACAATAATTCCCTGGTGAAAGGCCAATATAAGATACCCAGGAGTCTTTATATATAGCCTTGGGTGGCCGTGTATATGGGTAGGGATACAATCTTCTATAGTTTACAGGTACATGAGGGTGGTAGTTGGCCAATGTATACGGGTAAATATAATGAATTGGTTCTGAGAATCGGTAACCGATGAACAATGGTGGTTAATATATATATATTGTAACGTCAAAATTATTTGTACTATTCTCTCGTAAAGAGTAAACTGATAAAACCACCACACACTTCCAAATATTATGTCTTCATTCTCCCAATTCTCATTTCACAATCTCATCACTTCACGCTCAACAGACCCCCGTCATTCCTCCACAACAATCCCGGCTCTTTTCCTTAAAAAAAAACCCAAAACAAAAACTTTGCAACAATCAGCCATCCAAAATTATGAAGATAATGGCCGGTACACAATATCACAACAACAGGCCGAACGTTGCAATACAAATTATTTCCCTTAAACGCCGGTTCACATTGAACATAAAAGACGTAACATAGACATAACATAAGCCCTAAATCTTGTATCGTTCACAATGGCTTATGTCCACTAAGTTCAACCAATGAGATAACGCCGTTAATTTTCTAAGTTGATCAATTAGGATGTTTGTACCTTCACTTATAACTTTAATTGTTGACGTGCCTATAAAATTACAAACAACACCAACTTTATTTGTTTGTTTATGTTGGTACTTCACTTACTCGCCACTGGTGGAGCTAGTGTGCACGTCACGAACGATTGGTGATTGGATAACTTAAGAACTCACTCTCTCCTTCGTGATTGGGCAACTTAAGGACATAACTTAATAGATGAACTTGGGCCATCATTTGCGTTATGTTAAGTCATTAAGTTACGTTAAGGCGTATTGTATGAATGGTCTTGTTCCCACGCATATGTTCAAATCTTAATTTCTCAAGTTAAGTTCTTACGTTATGTTTTTTATGTTCAATGTGAACCGGCCTTAAGAGACAAATGAATTTTTTTTATTCCGACAAAAAGTGGCCAATATGGACAGGTGGCCAATATGGACAGGTGGCCAAATTAATGTTCATATTGTAGTTAATTTTTTATTGTTCAACAGCTGTCTCTTAGACTGCATACTGCAACTGAGAGAATAGAGAATTCATAGGGACTAAGTTGTCTGTAAATTTGTATCTGTGAGGCTTATGTGATATAATGGCCATTGATAACCAATGAGCTTGTTGATTTGTTACCAAATGGGTACAAAATATAAAACAATGAATAATAAATACAACACTCACCCCCGTCTCCGTCTCCCCAATATCACGAAAATCATCGGGATCCATTCTGCTTCCCTCGGAGATCACGGACTCGACCTCTTCTTTCATGTTCAAGTCAACACCTGCTTCCACAGACGTCACTCCGCCCGTCAAATCACCGATGACACCACTCCCACCTCCGTCACCACTTGCTCCAGTGTCAAGACCCCTGACATCATTTGCGGCACTGCTGAAATCCATCTCCTTGTCCTGGAAAACAACTTTACAATTTCATATACTGACTGGCTAAACCCCGGTTCGCAATGTCCAATGATTCTTGAACGAGACATCTTGTTCAGGTATTATTCGTGGAAATATCATGTCAAAGGCCAATCAAAAACAAAGTTTCGAGATTTACGTTGTTCTAGAAAGAACCTGTTTGACGGCCTTTCAGCACACCTATCATAAAACAAAGTTGAAAGGAATTCGACCGCCATTATTAAAATTGAACAAATGACTGTAGTTGCGAGCACAGAATCAACAGACACACATTTAAGATACAATTTGAAGTTTGAGTCAGTAGATTTGGTGGACATTCATCGGGAGATGGAATCGTATAATGGATAAATCGCTCACATTAGCATTTTGTATTGGCAAAGGTCGAAGTTTCAGGCGTGAAGTGGTGGAATTTTAACATGTTGAGTAAATAAGTGAAATTTTCCATAAAAAATATTAGTTTATTTCTACCGGGTTTCGATGACGATGTAGTAACACCGAAACCTGGTGGAAATAAACCTATATTTTTGTGGAAAATTTCAATAATTTACTCAACATTTTGTTTTGGTGTTGGCATCTAGAGAACTTCAAGAAATGGCTCGTAGAAGAAATTACTTACGAGAAATAATTACCTAACTTCATTTTTTGCATAAACCGTCCGATTAATTTACTTTCTAACTGTTTAATTCACGAATCCGTTCATCGAATCGAGTATTATTTTGCAAAAAGTAACTCATTGTTAGTTGGTATACATGTAAGCTCACATCGTTTGACTTTAACAAAAAGTTTAATCAAATGGACGAAATTCTAACGAGTTCCAAAGTGGAGTTAATGTCTTGTGGATACTTAAATCTTTTCCTTTGTTTTAATGATATAAAGGTTTAGACATGACACATATTAAGCACTCCTTATCCTCATAAAACTCAATTAGATATTCTACTGCCACTTTCTCCTGGGTTTCCATGTTGTTTGTCTTGTTACCCTGGTGCTAGAGTGGCATTCTGGGAAATTTTATCCGTCACCCCATTGGTTGGGTGATTCTGGACAATTCAAGCTTCAATAAAGTTTAGAACCTTTCACTGCAAGAAATGTCTGTTGGAAT
>WURS02065357.1:0-10570 GCA_011762765.2 Rhinocypha anisoptera | reverse complement strand
CTCGCCCCCGATGATCCTCTCCCCTCCCCGCTCTCCTTCTCTACCTTCTCATCTCCTGCTCGTGGGGGAAGGAGGGCGAGGAAGGGGGGATTTTCCTTTCCCCCCCCCCATTCTTCACCTCACCTTCCCCTCCTGTCACTCTTTCCTCTCTTGTTCCGCCCCTCTCTCCTCCCAAGGGTTGAATGGATGGTGGGCCCTTTCCTCTCTCTCACCTCTTTGTTCCCCTCTTGGGCCACTCCCTCACGCGTCACTCTCCACGCTCCACTCCGTTCTTCCAGTTCCCCCCCCCTCCAAACCGCGCGCTCTCTCTTCCCGCGCTTCTAGAGGGCGCCGGAGTGGACCGATATAGACTCCGGCGTATCGATGATTACTCTTTATGCCTCCGCGACATCTTTCTCGTGCTTTTATCTGGTATTTAGTCGCGTTAAACGTTGTTTAAAAAAGACATCCAACTTCTCCTCTTACCCTGAAGACGTCCATAGAATTAAAATAATAGGAAATCCGTGAAGCATCATTTTCCTGCTACCAATGTCGAATGGTACGCATTTTTCATAACATGAACTCTTGTTTTGAATAAAAAAATATCTATTTAAAGCATGTGAATGTCATTAAATTAGTTAAATACCTAAGTTAGCCATTATATTTGTGGATATATATATATATATATACTCGCGATAAACTCAGTTGAGCTCTTGTATATGATGAACGAACAAAGAGCAATGAAACATAGAAAAATAAATAAAAGGCGAAACACTCACATTTTGATATTTCGAGCGACTGCTCTTCTTCGGAGTCGAGGTTCTTACCTCGACTCTGAAGAATATACATTTACACTATATATATACACACACAATATATATATATATGCCTGTATCATAGAGTTATAATTAGGTAGATCGAGTGTTGACAAAGCTATGGCTATAGAGTAAGGTCACACGTTGTGCAGTCAGTGGTCACGTGACTCAAGTCAAATTGACGTTTCGGTCATGGTTACACCTTTTGTTTATTTATCTATATTAAGAGTTTCCGTAGGAGTAAAATGCCAAGTGAGTAATCTTTTCAGGGAATAAATTATTCCTAATCCAATAATAGGACCATTAAATGCGCATTTAAATTGAATTTAATTTTTGTGTTTTTTTCATGTTTTTTTTGATTGCTTAATATCCTCGTCGTGAACTTGAGTAAAACTTTGTTGTCACAATGTTTTCTAAAGTTCTCTGGTACTTTTAAAAATGGAAAATTTGTCATTTCCCTGTTTGTGTGTGAAATACTGTGCGCCTTAAATTTTGAATTTACGATTACAGTGAACAGCAATAAGTGTATAATGGTTCGGCGTGTGTAGTATGAAATATATGTTTAAACCAGTCGAGCGTCAAAGGAAAAGTCACGTGGTTTCAATGATGCCACGTGGCTTTCGCTCTACTTCGCAGCCAGGAGGCTCGGTCTACACATTATTAGATTATAAGATTCGGTCGCTACATATATTAGATCACATATAAGATTCGGTCGCTGTCTACTTGATTGTTGTCTGGCAAGAAGTGCTCTGATTGGACGGAGTAGCAGCGTCAGGCTTTCCTAGAGCGTCACGAAAGGATGTCCCTTGGCAAGACGGAATCGCTCTTTTCCGCGTTGAAGTTTGCATTATCCGTACTCACGATTAAAGTTTTTTTTTCATGTTTTACGATTTCCACCGCTTCTCTTATAAGCATGGGGAAATATGGGTTTTCCCTCGCCAACACACTCGTACTTTCGAAATCGATTTAAACGCCCTTTTTCTGAACAAGCGTGTTCGGCGATCGCCGGTAAACCGAAATCCTTCTTGTTTTTTTTTTAACAAAATTTAACGCGAAAAAGTACCCGATAAGAGGATGAACCTTTCAACGTATCGATATTTGACTGATACTTCGTTGTCACGAATTAACATTTAAGGATGACATAGCAATGCGTATAAGCTATAAATACACATATATGTAAAATTATAATGAGTGCGTTCATACTTTTTAAAATTCGTTGATGTACAAACAGCACGGTAACTTCTATGGTTCACGGACATCGATCGGAAGTTTTTAAAGTTTTCCAAAACATCTAGATAAACTTTTCTAGCGGAGAGAAATTGAGACGTTGAGTGTCCCCTAAAGTCGTGGAGACATTTGATCGGGGGAATTTTCGCATGAAGTAGCGTGCTTCCCGAGGGATTTCGAGTTTACGAAAGGGAAAAAGAGGTGAGGGGAGAAAGGAGGAATAGAAAAGTGATGACAAATAAAGTTGGTTGACTCGTCTTGCGAGCGACGGTACCTCCAAGGAGTTGCTTCAGAAAGAAGACTGTTGAAAGATTTGCATGAGGAGAGGGATAGATTTTTCTGTAGTTTTTTTGGCGCTTACGCATTGCTGTAAAATTGCGCTGTGTGAAACTGTCGATAACGAATCTTTTCGGAGAAATTATTAGCGAATTCCATGGTTTTCATCGGTGGCACCGATGGAGTTGGCTATAAAAGCTTAAAAGTGAATAAATAATCGAAAATTTCAACTGGAGTATCAAGCAGGTACCTGTGTCAAAAGCTCAAAATATCATTGGCTGAACTAATTTTTACTAGCTGTTGACAATTATATTTTGACATTTAAAATTAGGGGTCATTGATTTGTACATCATTCTTCATACAGTTATTTTTTCTTGATTGTTTGATCGCCCTGTTTTCTCTTAAAAATGTTATATCTTTAAAATATATAGATAGTATAATAGTAGCAATACATAGATTTAGACAGCCAAGGCCGGTTCACATTGAACATAAGAACATTACTTAAGGACTTAACTTCGACATAACTTAAGCCCTAAATCTTTGTTCACTCGTTCTCTCTTCGCCCCACCGTTTCACCCCAAAACTCCTCTCTCTCCGTTAAGGCCGGTTCAGATTGAACATAAGAACATAACTTAAGGACGTAAATTAGACATATTTTAAGCCTTAAAACTTTTATCGTTCACAATGGCCTGTGTGTCTACTAAGTTCAACCGATGAGATATCGTCATTCATTTTCTAAGTTGACCAATGAGAATGTTTCTACTTTCCCTTGTTTTGTCGATTAGCAGACACTGACGGAAATAATTGCGGGGAAGCTCGGAATTGAGTTGCGAAAGTAATTTTTATTTTTTCACTAAATCAATTAACACGGACTCCATGTTTTATTTCAGGTTTGTTTATTTTGGCACTTCACTTTCTGGCCACTGCTGGAGTTAGTTTGTTCGCCACTAACGCTTGTGATTGGATAACTTAAGAACTCACTCTCCGTCGTTTTTGGGCGACTTAAGGACATGACGTAAAAGATTAACATGGGTCACAACTCACGTTATGTCAAGTTCTTAAGTTTTGTTAAGGCGTATTGTGAACCGTCTCGTTCTCACGCATATGCTATACTCTTAATTTCTTAAGTTAAGTTCTTACGTTATATTCAATGTGAACCGGCTTCTAGGGATTTGCGTATGGTACATACTGGAACCCGAGACTCCCAGAATGAAGAAATTTGTTGTTATTTCTTTCCGTGAATAGACATTTCTCTGCTTGTTCCATGTGGATCTTCGATGTGTTTTTGATCCGTTAGTCGATTCGTCCCGACGCAGTTTTCGTAATAATGTTCTCAACGGAAGAGGATAACAAAATGGTTCACAGCCTTCGAGATAACGCGGAAATCGATAAATTTCAATTCCCAGTGCCTTTTTGTTAGCTCTTTTTAGCACCTCGAGGCTAAACCAAAAGAGATGTGTCTTTTGAATTGTGATTCTTTTTTTGCGAATTTTCAGGGCTCCGTTATCCTCTCCATCTGAAAATCGTTCCGGATGATAACGGTTTTTTTTTACGTGGAATTTAAAAAAAAATAAATCTTCTGTCGATCTGCTCTCGTGACAAATTTCAGAAGGAAAGTGACCCCCAAATAGCCACTTTATAATGTGCCGTAGGAGAAAAAGTTTTAGCGCGCCAACTGCTCTCTTTTTTCTTCAAGGGCGCCCTTTTCAATGATGATTTGAATGATCCGCTCAACTCTTCCATTGCAGGAGAAACGATGATGTCACTGAACTCGATTTCATACATTTTAAACGGCGTTGAAGATTGAATAAAGGAAAGCAACGTCACATTAAAAAATATATAAATCATTCTTCCGGTTGTTACTAGTAATTCCAAGAAACCTTTCCGGTAATTCTTCCGGTTTTTACTAGGAATTCCATATCCAGGTTTTTTAGTTACCTACTTCATATACCCGGTACCCTTCACGCCAATAGTATACGTTGCAGGGATTGATTAGTTTCGGGTATACACTGTATGCTGAAATCTATGCTCAGTGTCTACTAATTACTCGTAAGAGCTGGAGGTCCGCCACTCAGTAATTTTAGATTGTTTGTTATGTATTTTGGCCGTTGAACTAGATGGGTCTACGGTAATAAATAATGCGGATTCACATGAAGTACAGACTGTCATTTATATGTAATTAGCATTATTGTTGATAAGGATGAATAATTAGTATACCTATGTAATGTAAAAGTGATTTCACGTGAGGAATTGTTTAATAATTTTTACCCATGAAGTAACGGCACTAGTATTCAATAATTGTTCTAACAATTATGAGAGATTAGATAGACGCTTGTTGAATTATTGTTGCCTATGACCAGTACAGCAATCAATGGGATTGCAATCCTGTAGTAGAATACCTCAATTGTCATTATTTCGAGCGTTTGAAAGTCTGAAGTCCACAAACGATTGCAATACTATATCGAAATACGCCACTCCTGAAACCTTTTCAGTGGCTAAAGAAAATTGTCAGCCTCGGAGGCTACAGGCTAACGTCCTCGTATGACATTCCGGATGTCGCGGGTTCGAATCCCAGGCGGTTGGATCTATCATTGTCCACCTAGGGCATGGATGTGTGCGTGTGTGTTTCGTCTTCGTTATAATTATGTTGGAAATCGTTTCAAGCTTGACATGAGGTGGAATTTTCAAGAAAGGTTTGGTTGAGAAACAAGTGCAATTCCACATGAAAACTCATTTCAACAGCACTCCCATCCCTCCCCACGGCCCGAAGATGCATTCATACGGTTCCGAAGTAATTTTTTCATGTGGAATTGCAGCGTGTCCTTTTAAAAATCTTTCATAAAAAATATTCTTATGCTGTTCAACTTAATTGGCTGCTTTACTGCTGTGTGTGTGTGGGCAATTATAGAACTTCTTCTTTTCCAGCTTTTCCCTGCCTTCAGGGGTCGCCGTTTCCGCTTTTTTTCTTTCCGCTCCTTCCTGTTCCCTATATCGCTCACATTCAGTCAGTCCTTTCTCCCTCAAGTCCTCGCTAACACACAGTCTATCCACCTTTTCTTTGGTCTTCCTCTCTCTGTCTTCCGCCTCCCACCCGAAGATCCTGCATCTTCCCGAGCAATTAAAGAACAAATTAAAAAAATTAAAATACGACCTTTCGGTCGAGAGCCGCGAGTCCCACGAGCGAGAGTATTGCTTCGCGGGCGGGAATCGGATTGGTTCGATATTCCCTCGGGCGAAAGCTTCGAGGCGGGTGGAGGAGGTACCGGCGGCGTCATGGAGATGGCGCGTGGCCCATTCCTTCTCTCTCCCCAACCTCTCTCACCCTCTCTCACCTACCCATCTACCCACCTTCCCGTCTGTCTCCTTCCATTCGTCCCTTTTCTCTTTTCCACCATTTGACCCTTTGAAAAAGTCCCTCCCAGAACCCCTCGCTCTATCTCTATTGACCCCACTCTCTCTCTCTCTCTCACTCTCTCTCTACGAGTACCTCTTTCGCCCGGAGCTGTTTTTTTCTCTCTTCCGCGAACCCGTGAGGCTAGAAGCGGAGTCCCCTTTCGACTGCTTCGCTCTTCCTTCGGGGGCGGAAGCCACTCCTCCCTCCCTCTCTACTTCCCCTTTCCTTCACACCCTCATATCTGACCCTCATATCCGACAGTACTTCCTGGGTGTTTATTTATGTATATATATTTGAATGTAAAAATCCTCCTGATATAATAGGCGTGTTCCAAAAGAAACCCCTTAAACCAGATTCATTGTACCCGTTCAAATCCCGACCTCTTCCACATCCCCAAACTACCACACTACTACGAACCAATACTCCTTCCGAATCTCATCCATTCAATTCTGGGACTCCCTCCCCACCACATTAAAGTACCAAAAATAAATTTAAAAATAATCTTTATGAACAATTAGGAAGAAGATTTCTCGGTGAAGATGAAAACACTTGGTTTTTCCACATGAAAATATTTTATTACGACCTAGGTTTCGACTTGTTAGGTCATCTTCGGGTATATCTCGGGTTTCCATCCTGGTCCAGGGGTTGTTTTCCATCAACGTTTCGACAGCTAAGTCCGCCATCGTCTTCAGGGTGATTAAATCTTCTACCTATGTATCCGCCGGGAAAACCTGAGATCCTTCTTTATAAACAATTTCTTAATTACTTATACAGCAAGAAGATATATATATATAATATGTATATGTTATGTTATATATATTATGTATACTATATATATGTATATAGTTTCGTCTAATCCCTGTCTGATGAAGGTGGTTCAGCAGCCACCGAAAATTCAAAAAAATAGTGCCTCTTTATATTTTGTGCTTATGTTTTTCGAATTCGAATACGGTTGTGATTCGATGTTGATTGGTTTTTAAACTGATTTTCTTCCGATTCACATAATGCGATTCGAATCGATTTATAGGAATCGATTTTCTGGACGAATCGATTAACAGAATACGATTCGAATCGATTTAGTTGAATCGATTCAGTCCTTGAAGTCGCCCGTCTCTACCACTCACCCATCCGCCACCCGGCAAAAACATCGCCCGCTTTCAACTCTCCTAGCTCCTCCCACCGTCTTTTTTTTCAACACAACTTCACGTTTACCTTTCAGCTACCAAACCAGTTGTGGCCTCCTTCCTCTCTCCCCTTGCCCTTGCAGGCCTTGCCTCTTCCCTTCTCGGCGTTCTCGCCTGCCCCTCCCCCCTTTGTCTCTCTTTCCTCATTCCATAATCTCTTTCTCTCTCTCTCTCTCCCACGTCTTTCATTCGCGTCCCCTCCCATCCACATTCCTTTCCTCGACATTTCTTCCGGATATTTCCCCGCCGCTTGTGTGGCCATCGCCCAAAAAGTTGGGGGTACTCGAGGGAGAAAAATGGCACATCTGTTCCTGTTTTTGGCGGAGGCGCGCATGTTGTTTTTATATTTTCTCTTTTTTTAAGTGATGGTGCGGTGGCTGCTCAATCTCCGCTCATCACCCGCAAATGTGCTGGGCTTCGTGCACCGCGAAACTCTCGAATAATTATGGGCTCCCGAGTTTTTTTTTCATGCGTGCTGGGGCCAAGGGGAAATGGTTGTTCGGTGCGGTGTCGATTGATTTCATGCGAGCAGTGGAAATTAGTTTGCGGCAACTTCTCTTCCGGGGGCCTGCGAGGGACACATTCAGACTAGGGATGAGCGATTTCGAGGAACGATTCGACCAAATCGTTTGGAATCGTACTGTTTTCATAGATTCTCTCAAAAAGTCTGATCCTCTAAATCGATTCGAATCGCATAATGTGAAGCGATTCGATTAGGAATCGTAATTGAATCGGAATCTGATCTGAATCGAAATTGAATCGAAACTGAATCGAAATTATATTTTGAATCGGAATCGGAACTGAATCGGAAAGGAAACGAATCGAATCAGAATCGGATCGCAATAATCGATTGAAAATAATTGGGAATCATATTACAATAATTATAAGGGTATTATGAACGTTTAACCATTTTTAACCATTTAAGTTTAACCATTGTTAAAGTTTAACTTGTTAAAGATGTTACGTACAATCCCCACCCGCCAACGTTGTGAACAGTACTTCAACGTGAATTGTGAAGTCTGAGATCGAACGCCACAACGCCGATGCGTATCGATCGAAAGGGATTCTGGGCAGAGTTACTTGAGTCTCACTCCGTTGACAAGTTCGGAGCTTGCATTCATAAATAACACGAAGGACATCCTCGCAAGAGTCGGCCCTTTAGAAGTTGGATCATCTGCATTTGCGAGTTATATCCCATAAATATTTCCGAGAGACAGGAGTTGAAATTCAATGCGTTGAGCCATTTACTTATTCATTCGTGCGTCCCCTACCTTATGTAAATATCTCTCCCCCTTTCAGGCTCTTGCTTCTAAGCCACTCCCGATCCTACCGTGAACAACCTTCTCTCGGCATTTTCCTCCCGGAGCCAAATATTCGTGATCTTCACCAGGGCTTTCCGTGCATTGTGAGGTCAAAGTTTAATTACCAAGCACAGCGTCAAATCAAGGTGCATGTCAATTGAAAACTTTCATCGCCTGCGGAGCCACGAGTGGAGGGAACGGGAGTAATTGGTGACTTGAAGCAAAATATTGTTCTTAATTAGAACCGGATTTGTTAGTTTTTCATAGTGCTCTTGCTCGTCGATGACACCTGCACTCCTTTTTGCGTGGTTTTCCGCTCATTTTGATTTTGTCAATCCAGGCCAAATATATTGAGCATACTTCTTGTCACTACGCCAATCCCAAGAGTCAGATGGCATCTGGTGCACCAGTCGTGGTGTCTGGCACTGCTCTCAATTGGGCTAAATGCGAGTTCTTTTTCGTAACATCGGCGTACGAGGCCTTGGTGTAAAATCGTGACCTGCCGGCCTCACGAAGCGGTAAAAGGTCAACGTTGGTTCCATTTAGGGACAAAAGACTTTTAGAGGGTCTCAGATTACTTTATTTCGTTATATCCCCATCGCTGACAGCATGGGTGTGCGTGATAGGATGTTTAAGGCACTGGATCTTAATTATGAGTTTTGCTTGTAAGAGAAATGGTAAGCAATTACGTCTCCTGATGCAATTGTTGCGTTGCATTAACCATGATTTTGTAACTGTGCGAAATCAGAAATTAGCTTACGACATATTGTTTCTTTTATTATCATGGGCGGAATAAATTGATGATAAAAGTGTCAGAAATGGTTTTAGGCTTTCCCGGAGAATGAATGCGTAGAAAGATTCTCGGGTTTCCATCCGAGAGAAGGCGTTGATGTGCACCGATGTTTCGATGACCGATTCTGCCATCATCCTAAAGGGTGACACACCCTGAAGATGATGGCAGTAAACCCGAGAACCCCGAGATTCTTTCTACGCTATCAAAATAGTCGTCTAACAATGCCACAGTAAAATAATATCTTGTAATGTTGTGAATGTTTGGTGGTGGCTCACCCCCTGCCACATCCCCTAGCGGCTTCTTCCAGGGTATTGTGTAAAAGTAAAGATAGAATAATTAGCTAAGAGCTCCTAGTGATAGTCATGGAAGGCGAAAGGAACCGAGGAAGAACTAGGCTATATAATATTTAAAACATGGGCATCATTGAAGGCTATGGGCAAAGAAATTACAGGAAAAAGGAAAACAAAGGTAAACAAAAGATAGAAATGGAAAATAATAATTATGGCTACCAATCAATCAGAAGATTGACGACCAGAAGAATAGGACAGTGGATTCACGATCATTTAATTGATGTGAAAATTAAATAGACCGATGCCGCTCTTTCAAAGGTCTTATTCAGGCGCGCTATTTTATTTTCTTGCCAGGGTACTTTTCTTCTCTTGGTCTTATACCTTATTTAGATTGTACCCTTGCCAGAGCATATTTTCTCGGTAATTTTCTCTCAAGACTTCCTTTCTGGATTATTACTTAAACAAATGTCCGAATCATCCTTGAGCCTTGTCCAACTGATTAACAAAAACATTCCAGCGAAAACTGAATACTTTAACGTTCCAGTGTTACAGTCCTCATCAAAACGTCGTGCCTCAAGCTGCATCATCCGTTTTACCGCTCACTTCGTATTTCTCTTCAGTTCGTTTCTCTTATAAGTCTCGGAGGACGTGCAAGACTGTATTATTATTATCTGCTGTTTGGACCACCAATTTTTCTTTTTCATTGTCGTACTGTAACTCGTATCCCTGACACACTCGTACTAAATCGTAGCCCAACCTCTATAGTTCGGTCCGTCCTCGTTTACAAAAAAAAAGAGAGGTAGATGACCAAACGAGTAGATTCAGGGATTCCTTCTTTGTGGGGGTGGTACGTAGACGTAACCGCTCGGATGTATTTAAAACCATTTCTGAAACCTTAGGGTTTTCAGGAGTTTTTTCCATCTGGCGGGTTATTAGATTGAGCACCTCGATAACCCCGAATTTATTCATTTTCCGCCCAAGATCATTTCGGGTCTGTAATACACCCGAGCGTTTGCGAGTGCTTCTGTGTTACTTATCCACTCTCCCGAAGATGGATTTGCGTGGAAGAAGGGCGGAAGAGGAGGAGGAGGAGAGACCCATATTGAGGATCTTCCGCCCATCGGCATTGGCGGCAGTAGTGTTAGTCTCTTCTTGCTGCAGAGCCCTCTCCATCATCGCCTTGCACGCGGCATTTGCCAAAAATCTTATCGTCGTGTGCAAGCCATCGGGCATCTCCTACATCTACATAATACCCTGCAAGCCGCCACAAGGGCGTGTGGCAGGGGGTGAGCCACCACCATACATTCACAT
>WURS02065346.1:0-10570 GCA_011762765.2 Rhinocypha anisoptera | reverse complement strand
AAGAGGGATTATAGGTAGGTGTAATTGCTCATCAAAAACCTACCTTAATCGGTAGATTACCCTTCATCATCATCATCGATTATGAATGCAAGCCGTATTATGATCCCCTTTGTGAAGAAATAACCCGAGTCGGAGCACTACTGTCTCACGTAAGTGATCAAGAAAACAGCACAGGATAAATTGATACGCCCAAGGACCTATCTACCGAGATACCATCTCGGCACTTACAGCTCATCACGATTGACTACAAACCACGATATTATCCAGCCACAGCCACAAATATTATGAAGCATTATCGAGGAGCACCACCGGTCTTCGTCGACCGGCTTCCCCTCGTCACTGCTTTCAAGTCCCACCTGGCGACTCGGTGAATAAACGCATGCTCAGACCGGCGCGCCGCCCCCAACCGCATTTCTGTAAGCCCTCGCGCGTTATTATTCTCTTGTGATCGGGGACAATCAGGAATATCCTTAATGCACGTTCTTCTCTTCTTGTTAAGAGAGTAACTGTTACTGTGAAGCTATCACATGACCGTCAATACATTGAAATATTTCATGCTTTTTATAATTTATTCCTTTTTACATCTAGGATGGATCGCGCGATGTCAGAAATGTTGCTTATGTCATTTCGATAAAACGATGAACATTGAACACTGAATGGATGTTCAGAAAAGTATCTCCTTTAGATGAAGAATCTACGTCTGCTCTTTGACAATCACCCAATGCCATAATGATATGTTTCTTTAGCTATATGATCCTGAATGTAAATGAGCATTAATGCTTCCCGCAAGGCTTCAATAAGGAGTAGTTAATATTACTAAATATTAGTACTCACCGTTGCAAGTCATTACGAGTCCTGACATTCAAGAAATTTCTTCATTAGCACTTGAATTCGGAGTTTACCTTTCTGCGTCCTCAAGCAATGGATGATATGAGCGGTGTAGGAAAGAAGGTTGAATTCAAGCTTTCAATGAGGGAGCGATTAGAAGAGTGAGTAAAAATACCATATTATGAGAACAAGAGAGAAAGAATGAATGAATTATCAACAAAATAATGTGTGAAAATTTAGTGAATAGTGTATTAAGTGAGGGGGCGATCGTAGGAAAGAATTTTAAGTGGCGATCCGAGATTGAGTTGTGATAAACAGCCGTGGGGAGACAGTTGATAACCATTTATGACAATTATCCCATTCTTACCCGTTACAATGATTTCCGAAACTCCCTCTGTCATATACAATACTGTGTGGGATTGTTGGATAACGATAGGTGTGGAGGTCTCCTAAAAACCAATCTTAGCGTATATAACACGTGGTTTCAGTGAGCAATGGATTGCTTCGCGTGCAACGACCGTTTCTACGCCGCCTCGGGACATCCACCGACAGTGCTGTACAATTGGGACGCCGCCGCAGCGGCTGATCACCTCTCCTCTCGGCCGCCCCCTCCCTCACTCCCATGCCACGGACACTCCCCCACGCGTCAACCCCCTCCTATCCTCCCACCCCCCCCTCTCCCGCACCCATCCCCCACGGTGACCTCCACACTTCTTCAACCCCCTCCTTCCCACCCATTCCGCTCCCTTCCCACTCCACACTTTCTCCAAAAACCCGCCGCGAATTGAAATTGCAAGGCTGCCGAAACATAAAAATGGACGTGGCTCCCCCTTGCTGACGTCAATGGACGCAGGGGTCTACCTGACAAAACCGTGGGATGTAATGGCGAACGTTTGTCCCTCCCACAGGGCGAGCGGGAAGGGTGGGGGGACCTCCCTTCCGCTGCTTTCCCATCCCTCCAGCTGGTCATTCCTCCTCATCCCTCTCCTCCTTTTCCCGCCTCCTCTTTAAGTCGTCGCGGCTCGCGGATATCCTGCTCTATCTCACTTCCCCACTCTGTTCCTCTCTACAAATATTTCTACCGATTTTTACCAGCCGATCGACTTCCGTCTTTCCATTTCTAACCCGCTGTCTGTTTATGGCATACTTATACGCGTCCACTTTGTTTTAGGTGGAATATTACACACGAGTGCAGTTATTACTGCGACCTGTACTTGGCACTAGAACCTTCATAGCGTTACCTACTGTCTCCTCTTTTTCTCTGTCACTTGACGCATAAAATCCCTCATGCATTCCTTTGCTACGTTTCTCGATGTCCGATTGCCTACCGTTTCCTTCGATGTCAAGCATGACTCTAATCATTCAATTGTTCGCGTGATGATCCCCTTGGGTTCTTCACCTATCTGGAGCGTGAGACCGAAGTCATGTTTCCCAATATTTAATTCACCATTTAATCTGGTGATTTGTTGTTTATTGTTTATTATTCAACCATTTAAAATGGTGTCCATTTCTAATAAAGGCAATTCCTCGAGTATAATCCCAGGAATGACTCTTCTAAATACAGTCATCTTATCTTATCAATTTATGTGCATCCCTTTGCAATGAAAGAGGATGATTTTACGCGGAAATACAAAGTGTTTTGTTTCTATAGTCATGAAATGGTTCCGAAATCAAGTAACCCCTGAAACCATAAATGAAAGAGGCATTCCGATCATTACGAGTACGAATTCCAAAGCGTTTCACTGGATGTTTATGGGTAAAGACGGAAAACTCGGTTCACCGTCAAAAACTCCTGTGCCCTCAACGAGACATCTGGATTGGTTTAATGCACTCTTTTGAAATGTGAGCACGATTAAGTGAATCCTATACGATGCATTAATGTTCTGTTAGAAAAACTGCGCGGAATCCGTTGGTAAACATTGAGTTGACCGTTTTTCTCTTCTCATTTGGTGTCAGGCGGACATTCCTACCTGAATTTAATGTCGCATTTTACGACTAAATAAATCCATAGAAAGGAGTTTTGTCGACCATCCTGAAGTTCTGAATTTCTCTTGTCCCAATGGCATCGTAGAAGGTAAACACTGCCTCTCAACTCGGTCTCCATGTTTAAGGAATTTTGAGGCCAGCTCATAGCATGTCGGAGTCACCTCATTTCCAATGTTTTGTGTAAATTTCCTCACTTCATGTTATATTTTCTGTAGTATTATATTACTGACAATCTTTTGTACGTGATAGTTTCGCTACGAAAATAAGAGGATCGTTCTTAGTCGAAATGGCATATATGCACACTGAGATAATTCTTTTTTTAATATTTTTTTTGCAATCGCCCACATATAGCAATAACAGGCCAATTTAAAGTTGACACCATAAATTTAAAAACAAATAACAACGACGAAACACACATATCCATGCCCTAGGTGGATGTAGAAAAATCCACCTAGTCGGGATTCGAACCCGGGTTGGCAGACGAGGACGTTACACCACCGCCACTGAGGCCGGCAAAATTCTGTAGGAAAACACGATGACAGAAAAATATTAATGTCAGTCTCAAATGAAACTGATGGCGGGTAATTTTTTGATAAACTCAAAACTCATGTCATCACCTGTTGAATGTCGAGATCATTGGAACATGTCTGTGTTAGAAATCGAATTGAAAAACTCTGGTGAAATCGATTATAATGAATTTATCCTAATGAAACTATGTTCATGTATGTGGAACTCAAGGGTTGAACGATGCTCGCCTAATGAAAAAAATCCAATATTTTTGCTGAAAATTTGGGACACCATATACGAGATAAAACTTAAAGCAATGAAAATAGCAGTTGAAAGGTATCCTTAATATACCCAGCATATATAAACAAAATTATGAAGTTTTTTTGTGGTTTTCCCAATTAGCGTTGTTTCCTGGTTACTCTTACTCTCTTTATCAATCTGAACTCCATCATGTGTTTAGCAATGATCACAGCTTATGTGTATATTTTTCGGTCATGGTTTCCAGTTGGTAGAGCGCTTGCTCCGGGTTCAAATCCCGACGACGCCTCTTGACGCCTCCAGCGAAACCCAAGTTGAGTGGTCTTTTGTGAACCAGATCTTCCTGAGAAACCACAGGCGGCACAAGAAAATAAACTGGCCCCCATACCCTGAAGTGTGAATTTTCTTACGCCCTCGAGCATATTACTGGGTAAGTTCAATTCTCATTCGTAGTGTTGAATTCTGTGGTTGGTGGTCTCTTAGTCTGTGAACCAAGTCTGTTTGCATAATGAGCTTTCAATTAAAAAAAAAAATAATGAATCATTAGAGTCGATTTTTCCACTTTTCCAATGCTCAGAAAGTAAACGAAAAAGTGAAAGCTTAGTGCAATCTGTTCAAATGAAACCCAATTTATACTTTTTTCTTTGGCTTCAGTTGGTTTTTGTTTGTGACCTACTCTGACCGAGAACTTTCATGAACAAGCTATAGTACATCCGCCATCTGCCCCTGTGAAAAGGAAGAGTTTTATTGAAAAATTGATTCAGACTTTTGCCCCAAGAATGGAGACACCCGATTTTCTCTTTTCGCAAATAATTGCGAATTTCACCCTAGTGAAGCCTTAATTTTGGCTTTTGTTATTGGAGGCATTGAAATTGTAGAAAATTAAAGATATTAAGTAGCTAATAAAAAATCTGTAAGGGGGTACGAGTTTGAAATTATCATTCTCATTTGGACATAGCATATCCTTTTACTCCATTTTAACCAAGACGTAACAAACTAACTTTAATCAAGGCCCTTAAACTAACGGATCTTGGTAATTAGTACCTATTTGAAATAATTTACTTTTTGTTGTGACTTTATACTTCATTGAGCATTATTGATCACAAAAACGTAATGACTCGCTACCTTATTTCATCGCCTTTATTCCATGATATTGAAATCCACGTATTAAATATTAGTAATGAGCTATTATGATATTAGTAATCATAGTTCAGGGTGCTGTTTCACGTCTGGATTATACTAATCTTCTCTTCAGACCAGGAATAATGGCTGGAAGGAAGATGAAGAATGAGCCTCCAAAAATGTGTTTCAACTAATATTTAGTTGAATACTATAAGTTTGGTTTTTAATATAAAAAAATAAGATTTAAAAATTATATTTCAAGATAATTTCTAATAGTGTTGTTTCAATTCTGGTCAGAACTAATATTTGGGCTCATCAGACCGAGAGTAAAGATATACAAGAATGGGAATGGGAGGATAGAATAATTATTGAAAAAACTTTTTTGAATGTGGTTTCAAGTCTGGTCAGCACTATCACGCTCTTTATAACGGGAGGAAAGGTATAGATGGATGGGACTGGAAGAGTAGGAGGAAGTTTTAGGTTCATAAGAGCCTCTAAAAATATGTTTCAAATAGTAATACCACATCTTCATCATTTTAAATCCTAAAACTTGAAACATAAAATTTAATATTAATAATAAGTAGTCCAAGTTGAGGAATTGACAAATAAAAATATCCTTTTACGGGTTGATAACTGTGGTATATATTTTTTTAGTATGTAGAGATCGATGACGGAGAACGATGTCTTCCAACGGGGCGGGATTCGGGGAGACGGCTGCCGAAAGTTACGTGTCTCGAATCCTGGGCTGAAGCTCGACCGACACTGAGGCTGAAACAAAGGCGGCATCTGGTGCAAACATGGAGCGAGCGAGACTCAAGACACGAGCACCCGTTGAAGAAATGTGCTGAGACAAAGCAAGAAACGAAAGGTAAGTAACAGTAAAGTTAATTGAATGCCTGCAATGTCATGACGTTGTGCATGGAAAGTAACGCTCACCAGTGTGGTAATAACTATTAATGCCATCCTGGGATCTTTTACTCAGACGCAAATGAGCTTTTTTCTCGTGTTGTCATTAAATGGCGATAGATTTGACGCCGTCCCTCCAAGCGGTGCATTTCTTCTAATTTTCTGTCACTAAGGCGAGAGGATGAAAATTAGCCATATTCCGATTTATGAGCGCGGTTAAGACGTACAAGGTCAACACGTCTTCAATTACACTTCACAAATACCCGTTTGCGTGAGGATTCTTTTTCAGCATCGAAAAACAATCAGCCATTCCAAGAATTTGATTAAAAGTGTGATATACGTCTTGACTATAACAATAGTCTTTGCCATTCCTTGAATGATAAACTGAAGTAGTATCCAAAGGTCATTCTATAATAGTTTTCTATAGTATTGTTAACGCATTGAGTTAATGAATTAAAAAACGAAAGCGTTCGGTTACTGAAATTTTGGTTAAATTGAGTAACATGAAAACCTACTAATTCTCTTTATATACGTAATCGGCCATAGTAGTTTTATTCTGTTTATTCTTCCTTACGTGAATTTAATAATTGTTTCGTTGTAAAATCGTGGAAATTACAATTATCAGTCCAACAAAAGTATCATGCAAACCTTAGTTTTTGTTTTATGGTTGATATTGGCTGTGATACGAAGCTTTTAAGACACGTTTCATAATTGTAACCAAGAAAGTTAACAGAATCATACTCAAAGACAATAATATTATATTTCCTTTCTTATTAACATTACGTTTTCCCAGTTTTTAGCACATTATAAACTTTTAAGCTAACACTGCTACCATTCGTTCCTTTCAGTGAGGCGCAGAATAATTCCAAATACGAGTTTTCGTAGAATCCTATTTTTTGCCAACAATACCTAATTCACATGGACCGCAAGGAAATATTGTTTTTTTTTACGGAAAGCATATTTACTTTCTAAATGTGCTCGGAATAACATTGTTTGTGATTTTTATCACTTAAATAACGATTAGAGTGTACATCTTATCGTCTTGGAAGTGGAAGAATGGGAATGTTGACTCCTCCTGCATGAAATTTCTGCCTCTTTTGTTTTCCTATTGGGGATTACTTTTTTAAAAATCGTTTGGCTCATGAGCTAACGGCCAGCTTTTACAAGTGCACATCACTGCTGGTTTTTCAGCTTTGCCTATATCTATCGTTATTGATTGAGCAAGGAGGGATTTGATAAGAAGAGGAATTTACATCTACGCCTACGGATTTCCCTGCAAGCTGCCGCAACTGGCGTGAGGCGGGAGGTGGCTCCAAGCATGCGCATTATTTAGGAATAAAGAAGCAAAATTTATCTAGTATATTTTATTCCACAGTATTTACACAGAACAAAATAATACACGACCGGTTTCGACGATGCTCGTCATCAACTAGTCATGACAAATACATAAAATAATGATTTATTTTATTTATTTAGGATATAATGTAGTTTGGCAATCAACCAGGGGGTCAGGTACGTTTAAACTGACTTAAGAATAAGAGTTACAATTAGAGTAGTCAAGAATAAAGTTTTATTGGGTTACTATATTTTATATATAGTATAATATATAGCTTATATTTTTTTTAATTTTTCACTTACGGAATTCCGCTAAGTGACGGTCTCCTCAGTTAATTTTATATTTAGGAATAAACCAGCTCTATTCTTGAATAACATGAATTCAATCATTCATGCAGGATCGATTTTAACAATTATTGGAAGGTGTTACAGGCATGCAAGGGATTGCTAACTAAATACCTATTCTCCTAATTTCCCTGGTCACGACTGCCCAAAATCTATTCTCTTCTCTGATCATACGAGGAAAAAAATGAAATTTTCATCCACTTCTATGAAATACCCTGCAAGCTGCCTCGGGGGCGTGTGACAGGGGGTGAGTTAACACCAAGCATGCATACCCATGTGCACACATTCAAAAGTACCTATTCACCAAGCAAGAAACCACTTACATCCATGCATTCGATAACAGCACAATATTAATACGTTGCAGGAGCAATGACAATAAGTAATTGTTTAGCACACATGCAAAATAACTGCAGAATATATACACAACCTATCCTAGCTAGCCCCATCGTGCTTGTGATCATTTTATTCTGATGACCTATCGTAGGAAAAAAATGACATTTTTAATCTAACCGTTCTAAAATTTATCTCTCTGGTCTGACCTACCGTAGTCGCTCGGGGCTTGTAATATGTCTTACCGTCTTTGCTGACGTGATCTGCCTGAAATCTGCTCATTTAATCTAGCCTGTATTTCAAGGAATAGTCTCTTGCTGAGGACTGAGATGGAAGGAATTATTAAAGGGAAGGGAAGACGAGGAAGAATGAGGTACACTATGTTAGACGCAATAAAGATTATAGGGAGATACGAAGATACCAAGATACTGGCACAGGACAGTCAGCCATGGAAGTTAACCGTAAGATAATCGGCTAAGTGGCAAACCAATTACTGATGATGATTCGTCTAAGTAATACCCTGCAAGCAGCCGCAAGGTCGTGTGGCAGGGGGTGAGCCATCCCCAGGCATGCGTTCTCATATTAGAAATTATTCACTACCCAAGAAACTGGTTGCAAGTAAATCATTCAATAGAACAATATTTTAATATGCATGCGGGGAAACTTTATCAATACCACATGACAAACTGATATAAAAACTCGGGAAACTTTATATTGACAGATGGGTGATACGAAGGATCGAGGCTTTCCTAAGAGGTCGAACTCTGAGGGGTTCGTGTAGGGAATGTACTTTCAGATAAATCACCAGCCACATCTGGCGTACCCCAGGATGGTGACTTTGGCCCCCTCTATTCCTAATTTACGCAAATGTCCCACCTGATTCCATCAACTCAAAAATACGCCTACTCACCGACGATTGCATACTCTATTGGCAAATCAATGACGACTCTGACCGTGAAGAACTTAAAAATGATATTCAAAAGGTGGATAACTGGATTAAAACAAATGAGATGGCAATAAACATAACAAAAAGTAAACTTATCTAATTTTCAAATAAAAAGATAAATGCGGCAAGGGAATAAAAATCATTGGACGAAACGATACAAGCAGGTACTGACTGTAAATACTTATAATAATCGGGGTACACCTGAGCAAAGGCTTAGGGTGGGGATTACACATAGATTATAGTGTTGGAAAGTCCATCGAATCGCTACACTGGATTATGGGTAGACTTAAAAGAAGCAGCAGGTCAACAAAAGAACTAGCATACAAAACCATTTTGAGACTTATCTTATTCTCGAATATGCCACCACTGTATGGGACCCGCACGAAAGATGGCTGAATAAAAAAATAGAGAAAGTACAATGAAAGGCTGTCAGGCATGTGTTAGTTCGGCGTAGGAAAACGTGCAGCGTAACAGAGATGTTGTAAGTACTTAGATGGGATTCACTTGAGAGGAGAAGGAAACTTAACAGACTCAGCGCTGTATACAGGATCTACTCAGAAATAGAATGGAGGGATTTAAACGGGGAATAGATAAACCAAGCTACATATGCAGAAACGATCACCGGTACAAAATAAAATATAGGACACAAAATACTAATTGGAGATGTTGGAAATGCTGGAATTGGAAAAATACTAATTGGGGATGTTTTCATTTTTTAATGGGGGAATCAAAGAATGGAACCAGTTGGTTGAAGAACTTTTTGAACCCTTACCATAACCATAAAACTTTTGAACCATTTGAAAAAAAAGTTTGAACCATAAAACCATTTAGAAGGAAATGTAAAATGGATGTAATATAATACCTAAATAAGTTATCTAAGTTGTTAATTCTTTTTTAACACCTTATGAATATATTTTCCATCAAAGTAATTGTTAGTGATACTTTTACATGTGATGCTTGTTCTCGGTGCTTCCACTGTGTAGATATATTGTTATATGTGATGCCTATTACACGTCACTTTTTCATTTCCACCAGACTTCTCGCCTAATTACAATATATCTTGGAAAATAAATAAATAAGCAGCAAAAGCAGTTCTAAATCTGTAAAATATTGGAGAAACGGGCAAATACATGGTCCCGGCTGGAAAAATGGCGGATTCTCTCCGGCCGTCTTTACCTTCCTGTTCTCTTGATGTATGATCTGGAGTTTTCCCGGTGAATAATGTGAGTGAAAAGCTCTCGGGTTTCACACCGGGTCAGGATCTCCGTGTTCTGCTCCAACGTTTCGATGGGCGAGTCGCACATCGAAACGTTGGAGCAGCTTTCCTGTTCTCTTCTTTACCCACTCTCTTTGTTCCCATCCTTAAGATGGTATACTTTTGCCTTTCGCTGCTGCATTGTCGACCCAATATTCGTCCCCACCGACGCGACGACCACTCCCTCGTTACTTTCAACGCGCGAACGCTCAGGAAGATAAAAATCCATCACGGACAGGTTTATTTTGGTGCGATAATTAGTTGTCTTCTCCTGCATAGGGACATTGCCGTTCTTTCCTGAGACTCTGGACCACTTTCGGGTACTATTTAATTCTCATTCATGGTGAAAGCGGTTTTGTTTAAATTTCGCTTACCGAAAGAACATTGAAATGAGTATAGAGGAATATTAACTTTTTACATTTAAAGGCACTTTATTGGGTTATTCCTACATATATATATATATATAATATGGGATAGGAATTGGTACACAGGATAGGAAAACATACAAAGAGGAACACAAGGGAATAGTATATTTCACGGAAAAAATATGACATAACCGGGAATTATTACTATTATATATATCGGTATATCGAACCGGGAATTATTATAACCGGGAACCGAGATTGATTCAGCGGAGGTGCTGGCGGGCCAGCTTTCTTGATTTCAATCGTTTTAATTAAAATTATCTTCACTACAAATATTTAAGGCAAAACGTAATGACAAAAAACGTTTAGGCTAACTTTAGTCACTGA
>WURS02065325.1:0-10570 GCA_011762765.2 Rhinocypha anisoptera | reverse complement strand
GGAGGGGGGGTGTGAGCGGGCCATCACGTCCAGGAATGCATTCTCACATGCACATATCAGATATAATAATACACATGCTTGAGAAACTACTTGGGTGCAAATATTTCAACGACAAAAGAAAATACGTGTTGTGCGGGAACAAAATCAACTTACATTCAATTTAAAAAAAAACATCCAAGATAATATTATATATATATATAGTACTCTAGCTGGCCTAACTATTTCGGCCATCCCTGACGCAAAGAAAAGGATTTTTGGAGGTTGTGAAGATTGGTACTACAAGAGGTTCACAGATGGAAGACTTCCTCTTTTGCTTGCGTAGAAATGGTTTATCCATGGTTTAACCTTGACCTTAATACAGTTTGAGGCTTAGTTGGCCCGCCCTGAGGAACCGCCAACTTTACACACAATAATAATAATAACGGACTCTTGTGAGTGGTAACGTGGCCAGCAACTTGAGAATTATTTTAAGGGAGTTTTCCAAAGGAGAGTCAACAATTAACCTCTCGGCTGCGGCAGCCTTTTTCCTTCGCGACTGCTGTGTGCGGGGGAGAAAAGTAATCCATGGTACTCTTCCCTTTTATTTCCAACAAAGGTTTATTAGGTGACGGAGCCAGGATGACCCTTATTGACCGCGTAGTCCAGTTCCCTCCAAGGAGGGGGGTAGTGGAGACACAATTGACTATGGTCAAAGTATTTCACGCAGGGAGAAATCCAAAATTGAACTCCATATCCATTTTCCTTGAAAAATTTAACTTGAAAAGTTCTGATTGATTTGATACTAAACAGTACGTAAGTGCTTTCATTTATAGCCAGCATTCTATCAATTCTTGAAGACAACTATGGGAAGTGAGGAGGTGGTGGGTCTGAAGACAAATTTCCTGAATCTCGGCGGATAGAATGAATTCGTCAAACTCGCCACAGAGGGTCGTGAAGCATCACAAATGGCACATCAAAAGGGGTGGCCTATTCCGGAACAATAGGAAAGTGTGACCGTTCGAACCTTTTTGGAACGGGCGGGCCATAAAATTTGGATTGAGGGTCTAGGGAGGGAGGGTACAAAGGTGGCAGTTCTTACGTACACGAACGCATTCTCCGCAGTCGCACGCCAAAAATGTCGATCAACGTATTCCGGAGTCTAGGGGTTAAAAGCTTATAAACAGGAATCATAGACTTCCTGAGCAAATTTGGAACATTATAAAAACAATAATGACTAATCTAATCATTAATTTATAATCAAATGTACTGATGGTTTATTCAACTTGGGGCAGGGACGAATGTGCGTAGGACAAGTCAGAGATTGAATAAAAATTAAAAGAATTGCTTGAAAATATTGTGTACCAAAATATTCATTATAAAATATAACGTTAAGAAATCATTTGCAAAGTTTTTACATGACCTGTATTCACTTAAACTAAACGACGTTATACCATGGCACTGTGAATGTTGCAATTTGTGGAAATAACATCCCCAATAAATGTTTCAATTAATTTAGTTGAACAAATTAGGTGACTGCTAATTATAGTTTGTAAGTAGCCTGTAAGTCATGTATCAGTGCTCAGCATTTCATTTCATTTTCATCTGTACATTGCGCTTCACTGTATTTTGGTGTTTTCACCTTGCTGGCCTCGGTTGGTGCCAGGGTAACGTCCTCGTCTGCCGATCCGGAGGTCGCGGGTTCGAATCCCGACTAGGTGGATTTTTCAATCTCCACTTAGGGCATGGATGTGTTTCGTCCGTTTCTTCCTTGTTAAAAAAAAATGTTATAGTGCCCACTGTTATTGGCCTAAAATAAATAAATTGAAAATAAATAACTAAATAAATAAAATAAATGGTGTTTATGTAGTATCATGGTTTTCTCTCACGATAATATATGTTCATTTTTGCTGGATACTTAATGTGAAGGTGTTTTGGTGGTTAAAACGAGTGGCAGCTGCTTGAGGCACGGATAAGCAAGGTTTTACTCTTTCAAGATTTGTAAATCGCTTACTAATCCCAGGGTTTATAAGATATTTTCAGTGGTTGTGCATTACGCAAGAAATGTGAACTGTAAATACATGCCATAATATAAGGTTCCTGTAGCAAAAAAATCCTGCCCGTCTCTGTTTTAAAACAAATCAACTTACCAACTTAACTGATATGGCTCAGTGGTACTTTTGTGCAACCTCCGAGTGACACATGTGTATAGGTGTGCATCCAGGGTAACAGATCAGGTTCAAATAGAGTAATCCCTTCCTTAAATCTCTTTGTCCTTAGTTTACTATTACTCATGTGGAATTTGTTTTTGCAGGGGTCTATCGGAGGCACCCTTCTGCACCAGGGTGAAACGAAATCCTCTTCACACAGAGTGCACCCACAACAGGAAGTCTGTGGCTCTCTGTAACTTGCTTCAGTTTCCCGAACCGCTTCCTCCTCTGTATCAGGTATGGAATGCCATGATTGCATCCGTCGAACAGAGATTCTTGGTTATCAGACAAATTAAAAAGATGGGTGACGTGATACATCTGCGTCGAAGAGCACAAGCCTTCACCATCAGCCGTGACTTTGTCGAGCTGTCGTATCTGACAGAGTGTTAGAATGTTGTTGTTTCCCAAGTAAAGAAATTAACCCCTCGGCTGCGATATAGCCTCGATTTTTCATGATGGCTATGTGCAGGAGGAAAGTAGCCGAGGCACTCCTCCCTTTCTATTTCCAACATAGGTCTATTAGGTGGCAGATTCCGGGATGTCCCCTAATTGACTGCGCAGCACAGTTCCCTCAAATGGGGGGGGGTAGTGGAGATAAGATTGACTATAGTCAAAATATTTCGTGCCGGAATATATCCAAAAGCGAATTCCATATTTATTTCCCTTGATAATTTCTGATTAATTTTATACCAAACAGTGTGTAAATGCTTTCACTTATAATCAGCACTCTACCGAAACTCAGAGACAACTAAGGGAAATTTAACGACCGTGGACAGCCTACATTGTGACACTTATAATTGTACCTCACCTCCCCTCCCCTTTGACCTTCCTATCCACTCACAACCTTACTCCCCCAACCCTTCCCATTTCCAGAAACCCCACCCCCCAATTGGATGTGTATTTAAAGTAGTGTTCTTCTGTAAAATTCACCTGATGATTACAGCCCTGTCGAAACCCAGGTAGTATTTTTTAAATTAAATTTGTGTGGAATTACCAAGTGTTTCTTTTACTCCAATATGCTGAACAAATTCAATAAAGTTACGCCTGAGACAATAACTTTCTACTGAAATGTTTTTTTTTGTGACCTTTGCTATTAAATATCATATTAACTTTTATTAATAATATTTATTTTGATCATTAACTATATGGACTTCAGAATAGATCTTGTCAATTGACAAACATACACATAAAAATAATATACAAAAATCACTATTGGTACAAAGAAAACTTGTTAAAATATTTGAACACTTAGTCACAAAGACCTTCAAAGTTCTCTGCCATGTATTCATCAATTGCATGAAAAGGTTTCTTACTTAACCATTTTTTAGCTATAATTTTAAAATCTTCCAAGATTTTTAATTTAACATCTGTAGGAAGAGAATTGAATGCTTTGGTTGACATTATATTGAAATTACTTTTAGTCTTCATTTACCTACAGAGAAGTGTTTAATGTTTAGTTGTAGATTATTGTTATGCAACCACTTGAGTGCTTACCAACCTCCAGTTGATATGATTTAGGATGAGCTGCCATTTAAGTAATATCATCTGCATAAAGTATCATGTTTCTGCTCTGAAGAGGGAATTGCTTTTTCAATATTGCTCACGTTTATTAAGAAAAGTAAAGGGCTCAGTATGGAGACCTGTGGAACACATTTTTAATTGTTCTCATAGTTTATCTGTAAGTAGATCCGTTTTTCCCAATAACTTCAGCATATTGTTTTCTGTTCACCAAAAATTATGTGACCCATGATAGAGTAAATCTAATACCATATTTTTCTAATTTTTTTCAAAAGAATGCTGAAATTTACAGAGTCAAAAGCTTTAGATCGGTCAATATATACACCATGAAAATTATCATAAACCTGCATGGGTTTACAGGAGGTAATTTCGAGAGCATAATAAATGGGAAAATGACAGTAAATAGGAGATAAAAAGAAGTATAGTTTGCCAAATATAAAACAGGTGGAGGAAGCATGGTGGAAAAAGAAGAATGTATGGATAAGTTAAAGAAACATGGAGAGATATGTACCTACACTCTACAGGAACGTTAAGCCTTTATCACAATTTACATTTTAGACGTTTATACTGTTATTCGAAGATATAGATTAAGATAACGATATGAGATAAGTTAGGGAGAGTCAGGTGAGATGGTTAAAGAACTTGATGTATATGATTATAAAGTAATCTCCTCCAACTTGTATTCCGGTGCCCCGAAAAAGTTAAATTCTTTTTCACTTTAATTTTTTATCATTTCAATTTATCAATTCTGCATCATTATCATATAGGAGTCTCCCGAAAGCATGTAAGAATGTGTATCTCTTGAGGTAATTTGATTTAGTAGCTGTCTTCACTATAGTCACAGTCAAAACATAGTTTAGACTGTGCTATAGGGATCCTTGCATTATACTGGGGGAAGGTCTTATCATAATTGCTATAATCTTCTGCAGCATGATGCCCACTCTTCATTTCCATCACATAGCTAGTTTGAATAATCATGCAGTTTTTCCTAACACTCTCCCTCTTCAGATCATCTCACCTTACTGATTTTTAAGATATTTGTTCTAATTCTATGAATGTTCATCTTTATATAAATAAAAACAACTGCAAGCACAAGCTGACCTGATTATTGTCGTTTTCATTGTACCTAGAGGAAGTTTAGTCATTCCACGCCGCTACCGCAGTCTTAAATATCTTAAAATAATTTTTATAGTTTATAGACGTTTATTCTATGCTGCTACTACGGCCCTATCCATTTTTTCCATGATGAACCGGTTATTAATTCGTTTTATATATATAAATTATCCTATAACCAGCTGCTTTACGTATTTACAGATATGGAAATTTTGATTGGAAGAAAAAACATTTTATTCAGCCATTGAATATACACAAGAGATTTAAATATACACCGCTTCCTAGTATTGAATTAATCACCATATAGTGGAGTGTTAAATCTGCGAGCCCACACCTTTTTTTTGCCCACAACCGCTTATCTTGATTAAACTAGATCAGAAATAATGTATAAAATAAATTTTTTTAAATGTATAAGAAATGGTTTTCTGGTTAATTAACTATAACATGTGAAACTTCAGTTGATTGAATTTTTTATTTTTCCTTACGAAAAATACGCGCGGAAAATGTTATGCACCCAGATAAACGCAAAGATTTTAATAAAAATTGGAATATTAAATGACGGGTGCTATGGGCTATGGACCAAACGGGCTTCATCAGGCCTCATTGACTTTTCGCCTGACTGTTGCTGCCACAGGGTATCTAAAAACTCAACTACGTCCAGGAATCCTTTTGGGGTAGCTCTGAAAAACGATTGAATAATGTTTATAATACCAATTTTGTCTAGCACCTTCCTATAATCACAATTTAAAGACAAAAGTTTGTTTTAAATAATATAAAGAATCAAATAACATCATAGTTATTAATGTAACAGTGCAGTGACAGTACCTCTACTGGGTGAGCGTTGAACTACATAGTAGCGCGCCACCTGGCTTCTTGATCTGCACTTTGGTTAGTTTGCTTGGTTGTCTGCTCAGTGAAAGTGATGGACAAGTTGTATCTGTCTTCCGTATGTCTAACCCCTCCCGGGGGCTTCTCGCCTCCAATATACGCTAAGCTAAGGCCACTTCCTTATGAAACGGAATCAGAAAGATTTGTTGAGCTCATCCGCGTCTTCAAGATAGTTTTTTGATTTTCGGTGTCTGAGTGACGTGTGTGTTTTGTTATGCAGTGTACACCTATGTTCCTGGATGCCCTCAAGTTCGCGACGTCAGTTTACCTTTTGTTTATGTTCAGTTAGGTGACTGTAGTGTTTGAATTCTTTGACTTGTAGTGCTTGTGTCAACAACTCGTTTCGGATATTCTGCATTGCATCGGTCTTTGTTCCTCTTACCAGGAAATAAGAGGTATTTTTCCGGTAAGTCCATTGCTGTATTCTCCTGTGTTTGGTTTCAACCCCGCAGAGGAAAGGTGGCATGTGGTCGCTATGGGTGAGTGTAGGTCACCGCTGGCAGGTAACTCCTTTTGTGGTAGTGTGAATGATGTCTACATAAGATAGTGTTTGTTTACATTTCGGGGATATTTCAGTGAATCATCTCATTTGGATCCTCCTAGATGATGCTATATGGAGAAAAAATTGTTGTAAACCACCAAGACCAATGAGAGCATTTCTGTATCGATAGATTCCGTAATTTATTTGTTCAAATGTCCCAATGGATTTAAAGGTCGCTGAATTCAAAACATTGCTTAAGCTAAAGTAACTTAAATGCATGCCTTTAGAAAACAGCATATTTTAATATTGTTTAGCAGCAGCAGTTACTGTTTTAGGATGAGAAAGTTTTCAGTAACCCATTAATATTAATAAATGATGGATGTTTTCATTACTGCCCGAAGTATTATAAATATTAGTAAATGGGGAATTGTAGGACTGCTATAATTTGTTTTTGTGATTTTCTGAAATGTCGGAAATTGAATCTACCATCCGAGAACGTTTTATATTTATTCTGCGGTTCTCGATGATGGTTCGTAAATAAAATCGATTTGAAATGTTTATTATTGTTTTCCCTATATATTTAATTTCAGTCACAGAAGCCATTTTCGTATGGTTGATTTTAATGTTGGTCAGTTTTTAAACTAGATCCGTCGATGGAATTATTCCGAACACCGGAATTGCATATCGTTCTTATCAGCTGTAACTTCTTTATTTATTTTAAGTATTCGGACATTCGAATAGGTAATTGAGAATATCTCGGTCAGTTGAGTAGCTTCGAGGTGTTATACCTGTGCACGGTCTGCAAGCCATTTATCGCAATGGTAGGAGGGTTTACCTTCCAACATCCCCAACGGGCTGAAACCAGGTAGTGTGTTGAATAAGTGAAGAAGGCGTAGTCAAAGCAGAGAAATTTTGGATAGAATGATGGCGGGTGGGAAGTATGTGAAGATGATGAGGGACTTCATCTGACTTACCCCTTAGGGTGGGGTAAGTTTATTATTTTTTCCAATTCACCAGGACCTACCTTCGCTCTTAGATAAACATGCAATCAGTGCTCCATGGTTTGTGAAATCCAGGCATACAGGGTAGGGAGCCGTATTCAATCTATATGATTCCTATGGTATCCCAGAAAGATCCGATGTCCTGAACGTCTCAACTCGAGTTTCTTTGGGGGTGTACATCGGTATCACTCGGTTTTGATCCCACTACCTTCGTTCTGGAGCCCAACACAATATAAGAGTACTACGCTACCCCTCCGCCATTCATTACCGAGGAAAATATTTGGGGATTTGCATAGGGAAAATCAGTTGAAGGTATTTCAAGTGCCATGTTCCAGTGATAACGAATCTTGAGTTGAGAGTGTGTCAGTTACTAGCAGGTGATACTTTTAGTCAATTAACAACTCGTTCATGTTCTTCTTTTAATCCACCTTTTATCAGCTCAGTTATAACATTTCCGCCCCGTGCCTGGTGATAAAAATGAGTGATCTTGGCATCTGAAGTTCCTTTCTTGAAACGTACAGATGCAGGGAACGAAAGATTTTGGCTTTAGGAAATGTCATCCAAGCGTAACTGATACCATTTCATCAAATTATGTAACCTACTTCCTGGATGAGAGACGTTTTCCGTCTTTTCGGATTCCCAATCCCATGTAATTTTTAACACCACGATAAGCGTGCAGAAACATCACTCGTTACGAGCAAAAATGTACTTTCTGCTATTTAGCTGGCATTCCTATCCAAGTATTTTATTCATACTATTATGAATTTGTAAAGTTAAGTTTATATTGTTTTACAGTTTGCTGTGAAGTTTATATTGCCACGGGGCCTTAGTAGTTGAATTTTTAATAATTCATTTTGTTTTCTTGGAAGTGCTTGGTCGTTTGACTTTTTGAGAGACGAGCAAAGAAGAGTCTAATCGTAGGTGGCCTATTTATTTTTTTAGAATCATGTCGGTGGAAGTAAAAAAATAAGCAATGTAGTCACTAGTCCCTTACAGGTGATCGTCGTCATATCCAGGTACGGCTGTTTGTTTATATACTAACGTTTTTAAAAATGAAACTCAACCACTTCCGAGCAACGTAATTAGGTAATTGTAACTCAGGGGAGATGCCAGGTGTTTAAGATCTCCGAGTTCTAAATGCAATAGCCGCGTTCAGAATTCTTCATTGTACCGTTAAGGTAACATAACATTCTTGCCCACGCGAAGGGAGACTGCCGCTCGTAATTGTTATCGAGCGTGGAACCGAAGGATGAAACTTGCGTGTGAAGCCCGAGTCTTTTGAATAGCCTGTTCTTTTATGGTATATACCTACCTCCACATCCCGTCTGTACTTTCCGACTGGTGTATTTTTCCACTCACTCATGACATCCATCATTTCTTTGGTTGAAATTATATTTTTACCTGCGTCTCGCCCTTACTTTTCGTAGCAGCTGATGTTTTTTTTTTTAATCCTTTTTAGTTTTTAGAAGTTGGGTCTAGTTGGCGTTTTGTTAAAGAGTGCGATCGCGGAAAGAAACACTGCAGAGGAATTAATTAAAATAAGGACCTCACGAGCTTTTGTTTGGACTTTAATTGTTGCATACGTCGTCAAGTCGAACATGAAGTGAAGGGTCTTGTGTGAGAGCGCTAGAAAGATATAGATAGAGGGGGGTAGGGCGTCCGAAAACCTAACGATACCCAAGTTTACCTAGAATTTCGAATTTGTGAGCGTGTTTGTGGGAGCTAAAACAGGGTATGGAGAGAAAGGTAAGCGATTTTGTCAAGGCGGGATGGAAAACGCGCTTCATTCACTATAAAATCAACGAATTATAGCTCTTTCGTCGCCCACGTAATTGTCCACCGTAAGCCCGTTTGTTTAGGAAAAAATCACCACGTGGGGTAACCCAAGGCACAGTTACAACTGCCGACCCCGTCATGTCCTACGAGTCGACGTCGACCAATCCTGAGGTAGCGGGTTCGGATCCAACCTCGCCCGTGAATTTTATTCCGTTGACCTTTTTTTTCGCATTACTGTGCGATTTTCGCTTCACTCTCCGGACACACTCGAAAAAACGAAATCCTTTCTCCATCAAAACCAGCCGATCCCTTCCGAAACCGAAACCTGCCGAAAGCGTCGACCCCGCCGGTCGACGTTCAGGGCTATTTTACAGCCAAACAGTAACCTAATTTCTCTCCACCTTATCTCCACCCACGGCAAAAACAAGTGGCACTGTCAGTACGGCCTTACTGTAGGTGGTTTAGGAGATTTTTTCATAAGCGAAATGGTCAATTCTGCTTTAAGTCGACGCTAAATACAATCTACCACCACCACTATTCTTCTTTGGTCTAAATTATAACACCACCAATTATTTGGCCTAAATTTGGCGATAATTGACGCATTACCACGAAATATATCATTCCTTCTCGCGAAGAATTTTCTAATCATCGACTCAATTTCGAAGACGAATCGAGATGAGTTGAAGATTGACAAAACGTGACTAATTTGTTTGGCGAAAGTAAACTGTACATCCCATAACACTTCAATAGTCAAAAGAGTAGCAAATTCATGTTTCTGAGACACCCCGGATGCATTCAGAGAATGAGACTTTACTGGTGATTTGGCGAATCGAATGATTGGAGCATTTCAATATCTTTGGTTCTGGTGTCACTAAGTTTCGAAAGCGAAGAGGGAGATCAGAGCGTGTTGAGGAAAGTCAAGAGGGTGTTTAAAAGAGTCCGACGGTGAAGAAAAGACGACATTGGCTGAAACTCCACAAGAACGGGTACTCCGGTGTAAACACCTTCTCACCGTCCTTTTTTTCGAGGGGGGGGAAGGCGCAGCCTCGAGGCTCCTTGTCCCTTCACTCCCCGTGCCACTATCGGCCCTTGTGAGGTTCGTTCACCACGGGTTGAAGTTTCAGGACGAGGGAACGTTGTAGGGTTTGACTACCCGTGAATTTGGCTTGATTACCTCGAGCATTGGCCACGGGGTAAGTATTGACCAGTCCCTCTGTTGGTATGAGGTTTAAGAAATTTTCCACGTATTCGTTTCCCCTGCCAGTAATTTGTCAATCTTCATGCCAATCCATCGAACGCCGCAGAAATGAATGCGTGTTTCACGGGAACCCGATAAATGTACGATTATATTTGCATCACCCCCTGTAAAAAGTTGTGTGTTTGCGACAGTTTCTTTATCACATTCCATTTCGAGAGCCTTCGAGCCGACCGGATTAGCCTGGTTGGTGGCGTGCTCGCCGGCTAACGCAAAGGTCGTGGGTACATCTACATCTACATAATACCCTGCAAGTCGCCACAAGGGCGTGTGGCAGGGGTGAGCCACCACCATACATTCACATGCACATGATACAAGTCATGCATTACGCACACAAAAAAAAGAAACTATC
>WURS02065314.1:0-10570 GCA_011762765.2 Rhinocypha anisoptera | reverse complement strand
GAGTTACAAGGAGACTATGTTGAAAATTAAAAAAAATTTTTAGAAAAAATGTCTTGCATCTTTGTTGGGTTGGAAACTTTTCAGACCACCCTCGTATTTTAATTTATAGTCATTCCAAATCTCATCTAGCAAGGGTCCTGCAAAATGATCAACATGGTTTGAAGTCCATTTAGAGAATGACAGCCTTTGAACTCTGAATTAGAGAACAGCCTTTGAACTCTGAATCTAGCTAACAAAAAGAGTTCCCAGGCAACTCAACACCAACCAAATGATGATTAAGTTCAATTTACCAGTTAGGTTTTTTTTTTAAGTAGCCAGGTTAGAACTACTTAGCTTCACCATTCTTTAATCCCTCTTCAAATCTGCTTACTTCCTACCACCTATCACTTTGTCTGAAAAACTACTTCTCTCATACCATTAGTCTTCAATGCCTCTTGAAGCTAAATATATCCTACTTGTTTTTCCTTCTATCACAAGTATACTCTCATTCATCTCTTTCACTGGCTCAATGGACCACTTCCCCCTTGCCTATTTGCAGAAATGAGTGATCCTTAAATGAATCACTCATCATTGCAGGATCCCCAAAAGGGTCATCGAAATGCAAATGTCGATCATACTAATCCTAAAATAGCCAGGAAAAGCACATGACACTTGCACAACCCTGGAGGGTATAACAATAACATTCATTGATTCAAAGCCTAGAACAACCTGGGTAGCAAGCCCAATCTAAATATGTCTCATGGGAAGGCAGTGAAACGCATCCTGAATATAACTGACATGGAAGTCATTCAGAAAAATAGGTAACTCAGTGAGTTCCTTGTTCTGTAGTATGCACCTAAGGCCAAAAAGAGTATGATGACATTATGAGATCAAATTCATCAAGATGAGGTGGTATAACAAGATAACAGAAATGAAATGGGCAGGCTACATGAGTGAACAATGGCAAAAAAAGCATGAAAAATGAGGTAATTTTTAAAAAATCAAATAAGCCTACATGAAAAATCCTATAACATATAATTGTTATTATACAGCATTATGCTTTGATTTGGTGGTTTTTAATAACGAAAACTGATTTCATTAGCTTGAGACACCATGGATTACAATTGAATGAAATTTGAAGATGCCATGGCATGTCACAAGAACAATATTACTTTCAAATTTGCAAAGCTTTTGAAAAATCCAAGTTGGGGGATTTCATGTCTACATGACATGTCACTACATGTCAACTTCCTGCATGCCTTCTAGTGACATAATGAAACTTACTTGCAGAACTTGTACCAGAACTGAGCAGGCGAGTCATATTTGTGGTTTGAGCAACTTGTTGAGGTTTCGTTCGTTGAGGCAGATTCCCCCTTGACAAGGATGTCAGAAGAGGTACAGGTGATGGTCGCTTTACTTTCTCTGCAAATGGATTAGCCATCTGCCTAGGGGGCTGAGAGGTAATAGCGAATGGTGTAGTGAATCCCTTCAGGTTCTAAAATGAGAAAAGGATGAAAAACCTAAGATGGCCAATATTTTTTAAGACTTTCTAAAGTTGTTAAACTGGATTCACAAGGATAAATTCATCACTTACTTGGTTTAATCACTGAAATCCTCTAATTACTAGAGACTTTAAAAAGATTTTACTTAACTTTAACAGACAGGGTTAAATTCTCTCAAACTAAATATTAATACAAATATGAAAATGAAGAATATCAATTTAAAGTTTACAGATGGATATGAAATTGCAGTAGTGTTTTTCTTTCATTCAAAAGTAATGCAGAACAACAAATATTCAAAAGATGGAGGTCTCTGAAAGTGGCATTGAAACCAGTCCAAAGTTTTTCAGAACTGTATTACCGAAAGGAAACATCCCAGGTGAATGTTCACAGTTCTTATTGCAAACTACTGCTAAGAATATCATAACCCACTTTGGTCACATTCAGTTTTAATAATCGCTGTTGTGATTTGCAGTACAACAAGTATAGTGTGTGGTATCTTATCAAACATTCACAGACAATAACAAACTGTTCCACTACATAAATTGTAAAAAGGATAAAGACTAGAGGGAAGCTACAATTCCCACCTCACCAACTTGAAAACCTAGGATAGAGAAATACTGCAATGGAAATCTAATCAGCTTATCAAGAGTCGAAAGGTAGTTTAGAAAAATCCTGAAATATTGAACTATTTAAGTAAACTGTTGGAATAATCCAGTCAAATGTCATGGAAGAGGTGGAATGAGAGAAAACTATTACTCATTTAGGTCTTTAAGAAGAAAGAATAACGTACTACTGAATTCATTGCTAAAATACTTGTTTGTTTCCATTAGCCGTACCTTTATATGACAATAATATTGCATTTGAATGCAGTTCATTGCGTTGCATTGCACATTTAGCATATATAGCTTTCTCTCTTTTCAAACTAAATTCCTTTTAAAATCACATCTAAAATGGTACACATCTATCTAAAATCTAATATAACTATTACCCAAAAATATCACAATGAAATCACTAAATAGTGGCATAAGAATATTAATATTCTATTATTTACAGAAACAATAATTTGTCGAAGCTAATATATTAAACACATCTCAAATGACTACAGTTGAATAATATTAAAAGAAGGTAATTATAATAAGATATTTTACATTGTCCCTACTGCTTACATATGAAGTCATTGTACTTTACCAACAAACTTCATCCACATTTTCCTTATCACTGTATGGGTAGATATACCTTGAAACCATAACGTGGTGGTGGAATTTTTCGTCTAGAGCTTGATGACTTCTGGCTCTGTACCATCGCCTTAATATGAGATGTATTCTTCGTAGGCATTGCTTCTAGAACTAAATCGCCACCTTTAGGATATACATTTAAACCCGGTATTGCCTTGAGAAAACTCTCAAGTGATGTATATCCTAACTTTGTGTATGGTATTGAATGTCCTACTATCATCTTATAATCCCCTGAAAGTAAATGATAAGTGTGAGACAAAAATGCAAAAATGTGTAAGTTTATGTTTCCCATTAATTAGGATTTTTGGATATTGAGAACCTTAAATAAAGACACCCTATTAATAATTAATATTTTCTAGGTAGAAAATTGAAGATACTTACTGTTAATTAGGGACATAGGTACTCCCCCTTTGCTTGAAATTAGACATGACCGAATGTCCTCAATCACTTGGTCCGCGTCCATTGCGAATTATAAACTGTTCTTTCTTATTCTGCAAGAATTCGGAGGTTGCGAATTTCAATAGGGCACGCACACTTGCTTTTACATTATAAGAAAATCAAATTTTACCTTAACAGATCCACTTTAACATCGTAGTCGAGCACACATCATCAGTTATGGAAAGTTCCCAATTAAGTGGGCCATTCTTATTATGACAATCCCCAGTAAAAGAACGTCACCAATTTGCCGTGACACAGAAATATTTTGAAGATGTTTTATTAATTATCTCAATATTTCTTATTAACACTTCTCTGTCAAAATTTGTCGTTATTTCACATCCACCTAAAATATACATACATGAAAGAAAATATCTTTAAAAAATTCCTGCCCATTAACAGAAATGATCTTGATGACATACACTAATAACCTTTCAACAAAGAAGAATCAAGCCCCGATATTCAATACTGGACAACAAAGATCTTGCTACTTATTGCATTTCTCTTCAAACGGTCTATAAAACAACTCGTGATTTTACAAATTCTTCCAACATACTGGACACCACGACCGCACCGCCCATTCTCACCACCAGGTGCCACCCATGGAATTGAATAGACTGCCGGAATTCCTTGTTAAATGAATGGTTAAACTTTAATTTGAGATGTCAATGTCGCTATTTTTCTTCTATTTATAGATGTGTTTTCCATATTTTATCTTAGGATAAATTGTGGTACTTTCAATTTATTTCAACTGGAAAAGGGTTTTCGCGGTCTACCTACGCCATAGTTAAAAATTATTACCCGGGATGTTTGAAGACCATTTTGAAAACCACATGCGATCTTTGAGCAATCATACCTTGGTTATAAGTTGAAGTAGTCCAACTCAGATTAAATATATTGGAATAAATAAAAGTATTGGCAAAATTATATCTTTTAAACTTCTGAAGGAGATTAAAACGTTAAGAAGGAATAATGACTATTTTGGATGAGTACTGCAGTATAATTGTTAAGTGAACCCGTTTGTATGCATTAACAAAAAAACGTTTCTCCCTCCCTTTTCTTTTATACTTACAGGAAACATATCTCTACCCCATAAAATAATTATTTATCATTTTTAGTTATTTTATAAACATTGTTTTAGTAAATTATTTTTTTATTTGAGTCTGATCCACTCAGCTATTAAAATAGCAAGGGAGATGTAGTCCAAAATGCCATCAAAAGAGAATGATGACAGTATACTTGCAATAAGAGGGAGATTGGTGAAAGAGGTTTTAAGGTATGGAAACTAATGTACAGAGAGAATGGGTATATTAGATGGAATAATAGTTGGTGGGAAGTAAGCAGAGTTGAATAGCCATTCATGCTAAGGTGAGGCTAGGTAGATCAAATATGGAGTTTACTGAAAACTTACCTTAACTGTTAGATTGCCCTTAATGATCAATTTCTTTTTCCAAGATTAACCAAGATGTATATACCAAGATATATCCTGCTGTATTGGTATCCTGCAGTTGAGCTATGGATGTATACAAGTATTATCCCTTCTACTGTAGCAGTCTTGCTCTTTCGTGATGGCTGTGTGTGAGAGAAAAATAAGTCAGCAAGGGTTTAACAGGTAGCTGACCCTTTTAATTCATGTCACCCTTTTCCTTCCAAGTGGGGCAGAGGAGATTCGATTGATCAGAGTTGAAATATTTCATATAGAAATATATCTGAATATGCACTCCATATTTATTTTCCTTCATAATTTCTGATTAGTTTTATACCACAAAGCATTTAATTGCTTTGATTTATATCTGAAACTCAAAAACAACTAAAGAGGATGGGTCAAAAAAGAATTTTCCGAAAATCATGTATTTATCAAACATGCCCCAGGGTTGTGCACCTTCTTAAATTGTACAGGAAAGGGAGTCCTTTTCTGGAACAATAAGAAAGTATTAGTGTTCCAACCTTTCTTAGAAAGGTTAGGCCATAAAATTTGAAGAGTGACTAGAGAGGTTAGGAAGGAGGAGTTCATATGTACAAATAGTTTTCTGGGCACTCACCCAACCAAACATGGATATAAGTTTTCCACAGTCAAGGGGTGAATAATGCAATATGTAAGTTTTTGTTTTGTTTTATTTCCATAGAATATTATCAACACAATGGGTTTGAAATAATTATCATCATCATATGGTGAAAAAACCATCGGAAGAGCAAGCTTAAATTGTCAGAGTGCAGAGGGGTGGTAGGCAGGGAATAGTTCGATTGTTACTATGGAGGGGAAGGAGAAACTTGCATACTTTGTAGAAGTGTGGAGGGGTGGTGGGGGGGGAGGATAGAGTTGACATTTGGAAAGAGTTTGACTACGGAGGGGGAAAGGAAGGAGAAATGGAGGAAGAAGGAATACCATTGAGAGGGAGGGTGGGTCGGTTGTGCTGCAGTGTGGACAGTAGTAGTGGAGATCAGTTTAGATTAAATTATTCATTGACCACTGAGTGATCAGGGACAGGACTGTGGAGGAGGATTTCTAAATTTTATAAGGTGCCTAATTGTTTACCTTTTTTCTCAATATGAAGGATTTCAAAGATGAATGCCGTGGAGTGGTTGCTGATTAGGAGGTTTTTTAGTGAAAAGGGAAGGTTAGGAGTGTGATAAGGCCTTTTTGTGGCGTTAATAATAGGGGGTTGGTAAAATTAACCTTATTGATGAGACAGAGGTTGCTTACATAAAAAAATCCCAGAGAAAAATAATAAAATTATAATCAGCTAACTACAATAATAAAAATTAAAGGATCAGTCAAATGAATGTCACATTTTAAAATATAAAATGACCATTACAAACTTAACTATTCTATATTAGATGGTTTTATGGGATATGTTTGGAATTATGCACATTATTTGAGCCATTGCATGCAAACATTAATTATATTTCCATACTTTTAAATATCCTAACCATAAACCTAATGCCACAGTCTAAAACAATTTTAGAGAGTGCTAATGCAATAAAAGGGCTTTTACAATTATATGACATCTAGATCTCTACTGGTAGGATTAATGACTATAATGCTTCTGTTAGGGCCACCCATGCTGGGTAGAAGCCATATGAATAGTAATCAATTTATTTACTATTGATTTAAGACCATTTAAGTAATGATGTCACATTGATATTGATATTAAGAAAGGAAACAGTAAAGTACTTTAAATTATCTTTTTCCAAGAATTACAAAAGATACTAACAAGAAAATGAATCCTGCCATTTATGGAAACCTACCCATTGGGGCGGGTGTCATGCCCAACATTGGGAACTTTTAGAAAACTTCTCCATATGATTAACTCAAAGGATGAACGTTGTATAGTAATAATAAACTTTTATTTACCTGGAGACCATTGTAAAAAGGTTACATGATATAAGGCACGTCAGATGTGTAGAGTACATAATTATACATATATACATTAACAATCAATACATAAACAACTAAATACATGAAAGTGACTATGAATTACTAGTTGATAAATTCTTTTAAAGAATAGTACAACTGAAGGTGAAGAAACTTCAGTAACTTTTTTTAAACATAAAAATCTTACTTTCATATTTTATATCCAATGGCAAACGATTATATATTTATAACCCCATTGTTTTTGGACCATGTGAATTGTTGCACGTCCTTATGTAATTTTGATGAAGATCTTGACATGATCTGGTGTTGTGATTGTGACAGCTTCATTAGTTATGAACTTGGATTTGTTATTGAAGACATATATAGATATTACATTATATATTACACAAGGAATGGGTAATATCTTGAGTTTACTGAAAAGAGGACGACAGGGTGTATCGTATGGTGCATTAGTTATTAGTCTATCATTTGTTTTTTGGTTTTGAAGATTATATTTGAATAAGGGGAGGAACCCCAGAACAAAATACTAAATGCAATAAGGGAGTAAAATTCTCCATAATATATGGACAAGAGGACATCAGTATTGACAGAGAGCTTTATACTTCGGGTGAGATAGCAGATTGAGCTTAGCTTACTGCAAAGCTTGCTGATGTGTTCATCCCAGGATAAAGTTTTACTTAGGGTTACTCCTAGGAACTGTGTGCTAGAGATTTGTAGGAAACATCTACCCCCAACATCAACTGATATTTATGCTGGAACTTTATTTTTATTTGAGAAATAGATGAGTCTGGATTTGTCAAGGTTGAGTGTGAGAAAATTACGATGGCTCCATTCATGAACAATTGAAGTTATACTGTTTGCCCTGATGGACAGGCTGTTCACTGTTGGGGCTGGCACAATAACATTTGTGTCATCTGCATACAGTATTGTCTCAAAAGATTACTTGATCACCACTACTTAATTTTGGTTGAATTTCATTGCTGCAGGTGAAGGTAAATGAATTTGATGGGTCAAATGATTATGCACTAATGAACCAGTTTTGCCGAACATGTACACATTTTTACTTTTAGTACCTTTAAGCTAGTATTTTAAGTATCAAATGACTAGATGAAAAGTGACATAGTTGAGGAAATTACCTCAAGATAAAAAAATAAGATCCCACAGATAAAATTTAATTCACTGATTGATGTTTACCTGCAGAAGGGAAGGTAGTTTCTTTCCAGTCATCACAGAAGACACGATTCCTCTTGAGAGAAGAGGAGGCTCCAGTGCAGAATACCTTGGTCGGGAGTACATGGAATAGCCCACCATCCACACTATATCACCTATATTGTGAAAGAGCTCCAGTTATAATTTCACTTAGAGAACAAATTACACCTATGGATGCGACCTTAATCACACATTCCATTATATTCACAAAAAATGAGATTCATGTATGAAGATGCAGCAGAGAAAGAAGTGAGGTACAGTGTATGACTATACATATATCACTCGATTTTTTCACATACATTAAAGTATGTATGTGTGTATACATAATTTCAATGGTAGTGATAAAACTTCATGGTGATGAAAAAGTAAAACCATGAGTATTGTAACTTGAAAACAATTAAAGAGATAAAACCATGCATTACGAAGAATATATCCTTTTAACACATTGTACGGTGCTGCATTATATGCATTCAAGAATGCAAGTGCTGAGGCATCGTCAGGATGGTGGCATCACCAAAGTACTGTTTTCTGGGGGTTACAGTGTTTTGTTTCTGATCTGTATAATGCCTTTAGATGCCTACTCCAGAATCTGAGATTTACCAGCTCTTCACAGAAAACCAGGGGTGGAAAAAGAAATCAAAGTGTTTAACTTCTTCACAAGACTTAGAAATTGAATGATCTCTTTTCTCACCTATTAAAACCTATCTTTATTTGGAATACTGTACAATCATAATTTATCTCACTTGAAAGAAGAACCTTTATTATTTAAATGAAATGGAATTACATTAAATACGTACACTGCAACCTGCAGTACGTCATATAAAATAAAAACTTGGTTCAGACCCAATAGTTGGGCTAAATGACATTCAGCCCTGAAAAACTACATCAGTTTAGACATTTACATGTATACCTGAAGTCCACAATGATGCTACCAAATACAGCTTCAAAAGGCACAATAAACCTTTGTCCATGCTGTTGTGAATCTCTCATATTTGTTCATAGAAACATAATGTTTTACCTTTCCATGGGAGGACTGACGAGCCCTGCCTCGTACGCAGCCATGTAGGTGCTTATCCCAAAAGACATTATAAATTATCCCATGACCTTGAAATGGTACACCCTCAGGCAGTGGATGTGGGTTCCATATAAGTAAAACCTCTGCCTAACGAAAAATCCAGTTTGACAAATGAATCTCAGACAGCACAAAATACTGGATCCATGGTGTAAATTCCATGGACCCATCCATCATGGAAAAAGTTCATTGATTCAACATGGATTTCATAAGGAAAATTGTCGAATTTCCATCGGTCCTTGGTGGATATAGTCAATTGATGGAAAATGACCATGGAATATTCATGGATTTAAAATGGAACTTCAGCTATATATATAGTTGAAGTTCCATTTGAAATCCATGAATATTCCATGGTCGTTTTATATATATTACTAATGCAAATCCAATATGAAATACATGTTTCCATGGCCGAATATTCTCGTAATTCAAATTAGATTATTAGGTGGAATAAAGATTTCGTCATCATGTCGTGGCTGGGTCTCGAAATGCCTAATAATCATTCCAACAGAAATATTAAGGGCTATGGGTATATCGTGAAAGTATATTATTATATGAAAAAAACGTTTCGTCGTCTGCAGTTCTCGTCTTTCTTGAGACTTTCCAGTCCTCCAAGAATGCGAAGGATTCTGGGGATTCTTGTCGTCAATGCCCGTGCCCACTGGGTCTGTCATTTCGTGTTAGAATCTGAAGCTGACCTGAAGAAAAGAAGTCGGTGTGGTTACTACCTAAGAAAGTACTACTGGCACTTGGAAAAATTTTTGTCCATCCTTAAGGAGTGTATACCTATTGAAATGTAAGTAAAATTCTTTTCTTTCTGTTGTGCCGGCAAGGTTTTTTTTAAATAGTGCAACCCACGTGGCCGGCAGTACTGTAAATTGTTATAGTCTTACATCGAACTTTAGATGCCAGAAATAAAACTATTCATGCTTACTATCTTGATAATACTGATTTCACGTAGTATATTATTTTCTTGCAGGTGTAACTATTTCATTGGGTCATTACGTTGAATGAGTTTAATAAATTTCTTAAATAATTTGAATCTCCAATGGTATTTTGAAACTTACAGTATTTATTTTTAAATTGATAAGCCTTTCATACATTTTAGATGTGTTAAATCTAGCTTTTTTTATATAATCCTATTTTAGTAATTGTGTCTGGTACTCTGGTCTAGGTTGTGTACAATATTGTCACAGATCTACGTGTGTATCAAAGGCTACTTGAGGCACGATGCTGAAAAATAGAAAGTCATACAATGATGTATGCAAATGGCACAAACGGCGGCGAGGCTCTCACAAGTTCCACCATTATCTCCAGGCCCCGATATTTCCCAGAATAGTGTTAACATATCGGTTACAGGAACATGTAATGAAGACCACATTGTCGACTACGTACTTGAAGAAATCAAATTATTTAATGCAACGGATGCTACTATTGAAAACTTGGAGCCCATGTCCGATTCGGATAATTCAGATAATGAATTAAATTTAAATACTTTTGATTTCAAGTCCCAATTAACTGTATGGTGTGGGAGAGGTGTTGCCCAAACTAAATCGAATGAACTTTTGAAAATTCTTAAGTTGCATCCCGATTTATCTGCATTGCCGTCAGATTGTAGAACTCTGATAAACACTCCTCGGGAAACCATGGTGAGAAATGTTGGCACAGGAGTTTACACTTATTTCGGCATAGCTAATTCTTTGAAGCACCTCAGTGAGAATTCCATTTTGCCAGCTTTGTCCGACTTGTGGTTACAATTCAACGT
>WURS02065313.1:0-25035 GCA_011762765.2 Rhinocypha anisoptera | reverse complement strand
CCTGAAAATTTTATCAAGATCAGACAAACTTTTGTTTTAGGCCAAATTACCATGCTTAACCGGCAACCTTCTTTAAACAACCGACAAAAGCGTCATCTATTATTAAGAAATCAAAGTTTATACAATTATATTATAATAATTATAATTTAATTTTTTAACGCTGGTTTGAAACTGTTCATATTTAGATCGTGTTTCGCTAATAAAGTGGCATTTGGTCAAACAACAATTAAACTAGTAGTATATAGATAACAACAAACCATGTTGTAGTAAGCTTGTTTGTAGTTTTACTCTTGATGATAGCTTTCCGTTGAAGTGAAAAGTGCGATGCAAAATAGTAGTAGCGTGAGACTGCCGCGTGTATTCCAATTAAACAACGGAACCAAGTATAGACAAGGTCGCTACCTTGGTCGTGGTGGATTTGCAGTCGTAGTCAGTGCTGAACGGATAGACCCTTCGGGTGAAAGTGGAGATCATAAGAATATGGTTGCCATCAAGGCTATGCTCAAGAACAAGCTGGCACGATATGCGGCACGAGAAATGGAAATCATGCATCGATTACGTCACAATAACATTCTTCGATTTTATGAACACTTTGAGGATGAACAGTGGTACTATCTAGTACTCGAGTTGTGTACCAACCAGGTAACGCTGCTGCCATGACTCAGCTATCCTGATAACCTGCTTTTCTTTCATCGACACGTGCAGAGTCTATCAAATGTCATCACGGATTGTACGATAACCTTGAGCAACGACCAAATTTGTGATTATCTACACCAGATGGCACTTGGATGTCAATATCTTTACCAGAATCGTGTAGTGCATCGAGATCTCAAACCAAATAATGTTCTTCTCACAGCTGACATGACCATTAAGATTGCTGACTTTGGTCTCGCTAGGATCATTGAGACTTCAGGAGAACTTCTGCTCACTTTTTGTGGTACTCCTAAATATCAAGCACCAGAGATGATCAGACGTGTAGGATATGACTTTGGAGTAGACATGTGGGCACTAGGGTGTATCACTTATCGACTTTTCTATGGCAAAGCTCCCTTCGAAGGTAATACTGCAAAAGAGGTGTACAAAGCAATCATCAGCAAACCGGTGAAGTATTCTCGCAACAGTCGACATGGGTCAATCGTAACCAACCAAGAGATTGGTATGATGCGTTCCTTGTTGTGCAAAGACCCGGCTAAACGAGTCAGTGCAAATAGCTTTTTAACTTAATTAAAGATATGTCTAAGAACATCATTATTAAAATTAAATTCATTTAACTTCGTCATTATTTACATAGGTTTTTATTCCTGTTCACAGAGATTTCTCTATTTTTCAATATCGAAATGTATCGATAGTATCGATTTCTACGTTCATTACTACTGTCAGTATGTCAGTTGTCTGTTTATATAGCACACACAAAAACAAACATTGACTCATGGTGACAAGTAGTTGATGACTTCTTTATCGATCCACATTGTCGTCAAATTCATATTAGCACAATGAATGATAACGTTAAAGAAGCTAATCTCTGTTACGCCAAGGCTGAGAAAGCGTGAGTGTTGACTAATAACTTGGATTTTATTTTATTATTGTTTGTTTATTTTTTAATGGCAGCTTGAAAACTGGAATGCTTAAATGGACACCTGACTATGAAATTGCTGCTAATGAGTACCAGAAAGCAGGTATTACTGTTTAAATATTTGTGCGTGGTTTGATTTTCTATAAATGATGTTTTGTAGCCACCTTCTTTCGAACGGCTAAGATGTTGGACAAGTGCATCGAAGCGAATGTCAAGGCTGCTAGTTGCTATGAGAATTCGCGATCTTTCTTCTCTGCAGCCAAGTGCTATGAACAAGCGGGGTTACTTTCTCGAGATCTCAACGATTGGGACAAGATGATTAGTTTTTTCGAGAAGGCTTGTCTTTACTTTCGCGAGCACAATGTGCCAGACACTGCCGCTCTTACATACAACCGTGGCGCTGGGTATGTTATGCATATATGTTCTGTTTACAAAACTTTATTGATGGTTTATATTTTCATTAGAGTGCTTGAGAAAATTAAGCCTGAAAAGTCAGCAGAGTGGTACGGGAATGCATATGACGTTGTACTCACTGAAGATCGCTATCTTCAGGCGGCTGAATATGCTAACAAGGCAGTTCGAATGTATCTCAAACTGAAGCATTATGACAATGCAGTGAGATGGGCTGAGAAGGCGATGGAGAGCTACCTCACCGGCAACGAGACCAGATCCGCTGGGAGACAAGTCTGCTGCATCGTACTTATTCAACTTGCCCGTGAAGATCAAGTCGCTGCGTTCAAGATTTATCAAGCAAACAAAGGGTAAGAAACTCGACACTTTAAGTGAATATCATCGGGCTTGTATGACACAATTCAAAAGCGATATACCCTATTCAGCTAGATTCTTTCGAATTGTTTAAATTATACTAAACTAGATGTGGCTTTATAGAAGATGTTAGAATTCTTGCCTGTTATATCAAGCTAGATATGAATCCTGGTCAACAAAGGTTTTAAATCTTTACGGAACGGATAGGGCTAGTTCATAAACGCGATTTCTCATACTAGATGGCGACACATGTCATTAAAACAATAAAATTGAAGAATTAAAGTTGCCTAGTGAGTAGGCTAATAGAATCTGTCGAAGTTGATAGTTTTTGTTGCTATTGCCAGATATGTTGAAAACGACGAACGCTACACCCTGGATAATCTGTTCCATGGATTGGATAACTATGATAACGCTACTATTCACCAAGCACTTGGTTCACCATTCATTGGGAGTTTGGATAACGAGATCACCAAATTAGTGCGAGATTTAATGGTCAAGTACGAGCCGAAGGGTGGCAAGGCGGCCGAGGGAGGGAGTGGTGAGGCTGATGTGGAAGAAGACGACGAAGAGGCCGGAGCGATGCTGTGAGCCATCGGTTACATTCCATTTAGCACCAACAATGTTTCTTTCAGCTACAACTCACACTAGCAATCGTTTCTCAGTGTGCATCTACGTGTGTGTCATATACCGCTAGGAGAGAAGAGCATCAGTCAGTGAACCTAGTCTACCGTAGTAGCACGGGAGATATGCTCCTATGCGGCTTTCATTTTGTGTGCTAACAAGTAAATTAAACCTTTTATCTACTCGCTAGTTTGGTGAACACTTGTCATGTGTTTTTTTGTTTTAAATGGTAAATGATGCATTGCTTACCTGAATAATCTATCACATTTCAAGAACAATGCCGTGATTCTTTGTGCTTAATTAGCAATTCGCTTTACAGCTTGACTCCTAAATTACAGTATACCAAACTGGACATTTTATTATCGCTGTGCTGGTAAGCGCATTGAATGGGGAGGGAAGGCGATAAACCAGTGTTATCAATTGCCTCAAGTTTCGGTGTTTTGTATAGAGTTGGACAAGTCGCAAGTTTTAAAATAATTAAAGCAAGAGCAAATGAAAATGATTGCAGTACTGTTCTGCACTATTAGTAGGGACACTGGACAGTGCTTCTGTGCTCGATCTCACATTGTAATGGTTGCAACGAGCGTGCATTACAAATTATTCCTCGGACTTTTAATGGAGAGAATAATCAAAAGTGATTAGACAGGGGAGAGCCAGTCGCAGTGTGTCGAGCCAGTGTCAGAGCCAGTAGATGACGAGGTTGATGAAGTTAATGGAACTTTTTCCGGTCGGCACGCAAAGACCGGAACTGCAGTCAGATGAGATGATAGTGGCAGTGTCAAATGTGTCTGCACAGTGCAGTGGGCCACGAACTGGCCACGGTGGCTCGGCCAGCACAACCAACCCGACGGCGAGCACTTTGCTCGGCACCAAACACGTTCCGCTTGCGCGGCACCCCAACCCAACCACCCTCAACTAGTCTTCCCCTCACTCACAGCCTTGTTGATTTTTGCCTTCATCTCACTTTCCCCTATTTATTTATTCAATTATTTATTTTTCTTTATTCTCTTCGTGCGCCACAAATAACTTGGCCGACTATTGATTACAACAAGGCAAAACACATTTTTAAATGCAAATTTGTGCAGCTCAAACCCGGGAAATTTATGATACTGTCCCCATTTATTTCCATTCTGGACAGGCGAGAGGATGTTGTCGCGTATAAATCAACAAATCGAAAGGCGGAGAGTGATTCCAAGTGAGAGAAGCACTGCAATGCATACTCGAGTGCCAAGGTACTTGTGTAACCATATCGAAACCTATTGACTCAATTTAGATTCAATATACGAATTCACTTGTTTGCTAGATTACAACATTTTTACAATCTTAAATAGTTTTATATTAGTGATAAAACTCGTATTTGTTTTTAATAAAAAAATTGAGAATTTACTACAATTCCAGGCTAAAGTGAGCTTCACCGCTAAGCATTTTTGAACTTGTAGTTTTGATGATGATGATCCGATCGATAAAAATGGTTGTTCTCACTGTCAGTGTGAATGACATTACTGGCACCATCAGTGGGCCATGTTCGAGCGTGATGTTTGCTCGTTCTCTCGAAAGCCACTCATCACTCTCAAGTTGTGGCGGTGAGTGAAGCGCAGTAATGAGCATGCACCACTGCCCACCCTCTGCTCTAAGATGGTCAGTAAACAAAGAGCAGTTTGAGTTGTCCACCTCTTACAAACCCTCAGTCTCACTGTAAGACTCTCATCGCAATCAGAGTTGCGGTGCAAATGTCACTGATCGAGCCTGACAGTGACCGCTGTTTACCATTGCATTAACACCACGATGCGCTACGGTAATTTGCAAGTTTGGATCGGAAGTAAAGTTAGAGCACACACGCTTGATTATCACCGAAAACTCTCTCTCTCTCTCTCTCTCTCTCTTCCTTCTTTTACGTATCCAATCACACTTCAATCAAACGCACAGTTTATTTTCATTACATTCATTATTTGATCAGCTGCTGTTTAGTATTAGTAGTGTTTATAAATTACGTAACTAGTTAGATGTTGGATTTCTCAGTTAATTGTCTCAATTTCGGTTATTTAGTGAAGTTTAAATTGAATTTCAGGTAAAAATATGCTCTTGTATTTCTTAAACGTATTCATAATAAACCAATAAATTATTCACAAAAGTTATGTTGCGTCTTTTAGTCACTGGAAGACTTGAGTCTGACTACAAATTAAACTTAGCTCATTATCAAGAGTTGACTTGGCAAGTATAAGTTTTAAAGTGAGAGAAGTACAAAGACGAGTGCAAGAGAGAATATAATGAGTGCCTATTATGAAAAAATGCAATTGCGATCACGGTTCGGCGACTTTTCACTATAGCCGCTTGGAGAGGCTGCAAATCGAGAGGGGCGAGTATGCAAATCGTAGCCCTATAGGGTTGTGGTGTAGAGTAGTGTGGCACAGTGCGCGATGTTCGTCACTCGATCACCATCCGCTATGCCGAAGCTCATTTGCAGTGTTTCTTGCTATGACTCGATTTGTCGCAACGTTTGTCGTACTCAGTGGCGATGGCTCGGTATCTGTCTCTCCACTAATGGATGCCACGCTTCGCTACTAAGTGGAACCATATTTAATTTGAAAGCTTCACTGGCTGAGTGAGGGCGCGTTATGCAAAGCGCGCGCGGCACCAAGGCGCACATTGTGTGGTGTACGGACGGGCGCGTGTCGCTTCGCCACTTTTAATTTAACAGATATGCTGACGCAAGTCGAGTCTCTTCACTGTCAGTGGCAGTACCCCTATCGCATCGGTTTCAATTAGCTTCCCTCGACTCCAGTCCATCGATCCTACTGATAGGCTTTTGCTGTCATGCTGTCGTGCATCATTTCGCGCGCACGCATTGTGCCGAGTCTCAGTAGAGACTCAATCAAGTTATCGCTCCCGCGAGCTAAGCTCAATTGTGATGTCTCAGCTTCCATTTATGGCCTGATTGCCCGATGAGCGATTTTGTAAAATGTAAAATTGACAACTTTTTTCGTTTACAACAAATTAAATACAAATATTATATTGTTTATAAAGTATATAAACATGAATGATAACACAGATCAACTCCGAGACCACATAATTAGCTCAGTTTGCAAAAATATAAATTTAATGAACTTGAAATTATACTTAGTATTTAGTTACAATGTGTCCCACAAGTTTTGCTAATCGGATCCGGCCTGGGAGCGGCACAAAGCGAGACAGATGAAGCTGTCCACTGGCGTCGATGTGGGCATCAATACGATGATGGTGGTGGATGAGAAATAAGACTCGAGTGGTTCTGGGTGCCAAACAGAACCGAGTGGCTGACTTTGGCAGCCATAGTAGCAATCGGTGTAAAGCACGCGGCAGAGAGCGACACGCGGCATGTGTCGGCAATCGGTGACAGTGCGCAGCGATGTGAATTATGTATTCATTGAGTGATTAGCTCAAGTCTCGTGCCTCTGACCTTAGACCCCGGTGTGTTGATCGTGTTGATACACACGAGCGTCATGTTTCGCTGTGCTCGGTCATTGTTTCCAGCACGAACCACTCTGCTCGAGTCTCACAATAGACCCCAACCATCGATCTGGGTGCGCTTGGTGACGTGCGCCAACCAGCCGCACTCTCGTTAAGCCAATAATCGACAACAAATTCTGTCCCTTTCGCCCGCGTTGGTTCCCATTTAGTTGAGTTAATCATTGTTTTGTACTTTCACGCTCGGTCAGATTCGATTAGTTTTCGGTGCCTTCTCTGCATTCATCCATACTCGAGTACTGTATCGAGGAGCCTACCCAAGTGTTACTACATCGAGGTCCATATTGTTCACTTGGGAAAATTGGTCCTCTCGAGCCATATCAATAACACTGGAGCTTGTCGACGAGATCTATGTTTTATTGAGGGGTGTTTGGTATTTACACTCTAGGAGTTGACGACTAGATCTTCAAAAAAATCCGACAAGCATAAAACAAAGCAAGCAACCAAGTTATGTACAGCAAAATTGAACACATTGGTTTCATCAAGCGTAATGCGAGTAAGAACCAATATGTGAGGTCATGTGACTAGATGGGTGGTGATGTGACATTGAAGCGGCGTGGTTTGAAGCAGCTGCGATGTTAGAGTAAAGGTTAGCAGCACCGGGACTAGTCCAGTACGAAGTAGGCGAAGAGAAGAGAGATGCCGACGAGGCCGCGGTAGGTGAAATGGGCGTACTGTGCATGGCGAACGTGCTGAGGTGATGCTTGGCCGCTGCACTACTTCCCGGGTGATAGCCATGTGGAGCGTGGTGCATAAAGAGATCCGCCGACTGGTAGGCACCTTTGTACATTGAGGTGTCTGCCGGCGTGGGCTGTGTCGCTTGAGCTAGACCCTGTGGAAAATAGTAATGTGAGAATCGGTCACGTTATGCTCTCCCAACTTGCCGCAATCCCCGCAAAGCGCTCAAGCACAAATCACTATCACTAGGCCCTAATCTGATTAAGTCATCAATCCACGCTAGCACAAGTGCCCACCAACCTGGAAGTCAAACTTGTACGCGTATCGCTTTCCATGTACTTTGGTCATGATGTTCTTGTCGTAGTAGTAGCGGAGGGCACGACTTAATTTATCGTAGTTCATGTTGGGTTTACTCTTACGCTCTCCCCACCGACGGGCTACTTCATCTGACAAAAGCCGATTTGATGCCGAGTTATTTGTTTGAGTCAAGAATATCACAGTGTAAGACTAACCTGGATCGGTAAGTTTAAACTCGCCGTTGGTTCCTTCCCAGGTGATGCAGTTGGCATTACCACTGTCAGAGAGAAGCTCTAGCAAAAATTGCCACAACTGTATCTGTCCGGAACCTGTGGTAAAAATAAAAAAATACGAAAATTTTTTTCGAATGATGATAAAAAATCTAATTTAAAAGTTGGCATACCCGAACTAGCCAGTCGACTGCTGGTAGGACCAAACATCTGATATGGATCTGTGGAGATAGAAGAAAACAGAGGGAGTTAGGTCGAACCACAATCGAGTCGAGTGCTGCGCAAACAGACAGAGAAGCAAGGCCAAAAAGTTGGACCTTAGTACAAGCTCTCATTACGCGACGAGGATGGGAGAGACAAATCTGTCAAGATGATGACGAGTGTTGACATAACGCGACCGATGCTTGTCACTGGCAGAGTGGCTTCACCACACGCTTGGGCAATGGCACTAATGCCACCCGAGCGAAACACGACCCGACCTCGGTGTTAAGTCACATCTAATTGAGCAATAAGCGAGATACCACCTCGGTCATCAGTTGTGTTTGCACTGCTGTCGAGCAGCACACACTCGGTCGCCCTACAACCTCGCGTGATCATTCATCTTTGTTAAGGGGTACTGAAAATTTACACATTTCTATGTGCATAGTACAAGCGACAGCATTGATCTAAGTAACAAACGATTTTTATTTAATTGAGCTTAGTTAGTTAAACATTGTAAACCTAGTCTTGATTCTTGCATTTTCTTAATGGTAATTTTACTTTACTATTGTAATAGCTATTTACGAATTTTACGTTATTCTTTAATCTTAATTAAGTCTTTACAAGTTTATTAAAAATATATCATTCTAAATTGTATTTATTTATATTACGATATTTGGCTTGTTATATGATTTGTAGTGAAAAGCTAACCAGTATTGTGTACTGAAACAAGCAATAGTAAGTGAAAGTTAAATCACAGGCGAGTTAACATGAATTCAATTCAACACTCATCACTTGAATCACAAGAAAACAATAGAGGGGAGTTGAGCATCACGCCCGATTAGTTGATGCCAGTTTGGCAAGTTGACTGAATTGCACTAGCTGTGCTTACTCTCACTCCTCGCCCGAGTATGTTAGATCGTTGTCGATGTGGTCGATCGATCCGTCACTGACGACGGATGCATCCAGTGGAAACGAGACATGAGACTCAACATGCCTCACTGCCCATCCCACTGCCACCTCGATGAAAAGCCTCCATCAGAGAAGAGTAAAAAAGCATTTGCAATCAAGCTAATAGGATTAGAAGTGGACCACTGCCACAATCAACTACCAAGCCAATCAAGAAAACATGGCTGTTCTTTTTCAATTTAAAAATACACCAAAATTGAAACCATTCACCCAAGCTCGCTACTGTTTGTTGTTTGTGATTGCAGTCTACTATATCGATTAGCGATGAATCGAAGCAATAGAAAGTTGATTGCACACATTTGAGGCTTACCTTGAATGGCATTGCGCACGTTCAAATGTGAGTGTGTATGCTCGCTCAGTGATGCTGCCGCTTTGCTTGTGATTCCAGCAATCGAGTTGGAGTAACCTGCAATTAGGGACATTCAAGTTAAACGTGAGTCGATCACATTAGCTAGTCAACTTTGCAACCACCCAAGTCAACTCGTCATTTAGTCGTTTAGCCACCACCACCACCGTCAATCTGGTTCGTGTCTGACTCGTGATTGCGTAACGCCCTGCTCTGCTGTGACACGATTCCCACAGAGAAAGGGAGGGAGAGAGAGAGAGAGAGAGAGAGAGGTGGAACTAATTGGTCCCAGTGCGTGCCACAAGCACGGGAGAACCTGCCGCGCACGCGGTGGTGGTGGCATTTCGATTAATTTCAATCACACTGCCACCATGCACACACGCAATTCTAGCGGTCGGATAGTTGACTCGCCACCCGGGCACCGTGCTGACAGATCCCAGTGGGTCTTGCTCAACTCCCAATGGCAGCTAATCAGGCTAATAATCTTGTCATCGGGATACCGACCGTCATCTATTTCTAGTTACTCTTGTTTATTGACGTACGTATACATTATCATCGATGTTACGTTTTTCAAAGCTTTTTCACTAATTTTCGCCACTGCAATTTAACTAGATACTTTTTTATTAACTCCATTTTAAACTGTTTAACATCTAGAGTTGATTTTTTTGCAAAATGAATTGATAGCTGTTTGGTTTATCAGCACTTAATTGGTTATGTTTTCTATTCCAAATAAATCAAATTAAATAAAGTTAAATTTTGATTATTAATATATTTCATATTACTAAACACCTGACTGAGTTAATCTGACTTGGCTAGTTTGTTCAAATATTACTATTTGCACAATCTTGAGTTTGAATAAACACAGCTGTAACTGTATCCTCTTTTGACACTCTCTCTTTCCCTTTTTTCATAGTCTTTAAATAGTGTCGCTACCACTAATGACAAACGATTTGTTTGCCCTCGCGCCAAGCTTGCTTTGTTGCGTGATGGCGAGTCTTGATTGCCCTCTAATAGAGCTCGTTTTCATTCACTCCCTACCAGCGTGTTTAGAGATCAGATTTAGCCGATTCACAACGGGTGCTTTTTAGCTTATTCTTTCTCAGTCTCACTTTGTGACAGTCAGTCTTTTAATTTTTTAGATGGCAATGGTGACGCGAGGCGAGAACTTAATCAATTACAGAGCTTAGTGAGAGGAAAGAGCGGGAGAGACTGTGGGATGCTGAGACGAGGATTGGCTTCGATTCATAACTGTCAACACGCGCTAAGTTATGTGAAGAACAAAGCGATGTTGAGCCAGTAGATGTGCTCGATTCGCGCCATCACTGCTAATGTCACGCCTATTAGAGAAAAGAGGCGCGAACAGGCACCACGGCAAAGTACTTTCCCACTGGCCCCGAGCGACAGTCGATCGATTGTCTCTCGGAATCGCAGTTTCCTCTCGAGCCCTTGGGCATTTTCAAATTTTTATTATATTCTTTCACTTGCACTTTCCGGCATGGCGTGAACTTTAAATGCATGTCTGTCGGCGTCAGTGTACCAATAGACAGACGGCGCGAAGCATCGCAAGCAAAGTGCGATTGATTGGCGAGGAAGGAACCAACTAATTACTTTAATCATATCCTTCCTCTCCTAACAACTCGAGCGCGATCTCGTGTCATCCAACAAACTGGGTTATAAGTTTAAAATTTTGTTCAAAGAGTAGTTGAGACGCATTTTTTAAAAATATCTTTCGAATTATTTTGGTTCGATTAAGAAAGAACTTCTAATAGTAAAAAGACACACCCTACACCACAAATTACATCTCGGGAAAAGTTTTGTTCGCACTAGTTCAAGTGTTGAAAACATGTGAAAAGGGGACCTACTTTGAGCGGGCGATGCAGGCGTAGGTGAGCTCCACGAAGACTTGTATGTCGGCTCTACCAATGACTTGGATTCGGTCAAGTTGGCTGTTTTGAAAGAAGATCCTTTGGGTACTAGCAAAATAGAGATACCATTGGCTGGCTGAGTATACGGCAAGTGATGTGGCTTGTAGAGCCATTGTGCACTCTCTGCCGGAGACGGTTGGCTTACCTGTGAAGAGCATGCTGGTCAGCGATGGCTTCACCCCACTGCTCGATGATGCACAGAAGGAAGGAGGGTGCGGAAGTGGTGGTGGCGAGTCGGCGAGACTTAGTCTGCCGGACGTGATGCCAGATAACGGAAGTGAAGCTAAGGATGCGTGGCTGATGGAGTGGTCACTCGGCCTCGACTTGATCAACGTATGCATGCGAGTGCCGGCGATCTCTTGCGCTTGGAACACAACACACGATCAGTTGACTAGAAGAGTTGCTGTCGATCACGGTGTCTGGTCGTCGTCTGCTGGACGGATGTTTCGTGTCTTGCTTATAGTGATCACCGAGTGCTGCAGTTATTAACGCGGACCGATCTGCCCGAGCAGAGCAGTCGACGCGGCACTTGCACCACTCGCTATACAAACCACTGCGCCAAGCGAGTGCGCCACCAATGGTAAGCGCCACTGACCGGCCTGGCCCGCCTTCTCCGCCTTAGCCTCGTGCTTCCCCGAGGAGGGACTTACTGCCCTGGCCACTTCACTCTTCACTGCTTCATTCAGTTGCTTCACTCTCCGATAGGCACTGATCGAGTGACTCTTCGCATCGGCAGTTCATTCATTCAAATTATTATTACTCGGCATCCAGAGATAGAAATGAGATCGACAGTTTTTAATTAAAACGAGTCCGAGAACCGAGAATCGCGCTTGCGCACTCCAGCTGAGATGTGCCTTGACATGCAATAGGTGGCCGTTGCAAGTCTTTTGTGGCTAAATTAGGCGATCACACATTGCATTTACCTCGCGATCAATATCTGTTCAAAATGTTATTTAAGCAATTTTTATTTGTTCGGTTTTTTAAACAAAACATGCATTTTTCTAGAGACTAGAGACACGAATTGAATGACGAATTTAGACTTGTAGAGACTTCTCATTGTCAAGTTTTGTAAAAAACAATTTGTTAGCTTTGTACTATCGGAGTTTTTCTTTGCACTGTACTTTATTAAAATTTCTATATTTATTTTTTGATGTGTTATTTTTAATTTAAGTACTTTTGAATTGTGTGTTTAGTAAAGACAATTTTGTTATTAACTTAAGAAATAGTTTTATTAATAATTTTAATTATAGTTTACTAGATCGGTTAGTATATGTATCATAGTGAATCAATTTGTAGCTTTCAAAAGGACGACGAGAAGTACAAATCTACTCGTGGCAGTGGTTCTCGCACATGAATCGATTGGCGGCTGGTAACGGCTGCCAATTGTTTACAGCTGTAATTATTGTGCTCCAGTGCGGCATAATAGCTCGTCAGTAGAGCTCGAGATGTTTAACCGTGGTCACGAGAATACGTCCAACAGTCATCAGCATGGCACGCGTCGGCTTTATGTCCGCTTCTGCTGTGGCGGCCAGAATATTTTAAATTCAAAAGATCGCGTGCCACGTGAACGCGACCCAAGTTCACGACCCGACGACAACACGAGTTCTGATTCGAGCTCGATCTTGGTCCTGTAAACAATCTCGAGTCGCGTCTTGCGGCCTAACTGGATCGATCAAGGCTGCTTGCCGTGAAAAGCACGTGTCCATTATCGAGTTTGTTATGATTAATACGTAGGAATAGTTGAAGGCCGGGAGACTGGATGGCCAGTAATGCGACACTGGCCAGTTAGGCCTCATCGCCGGTCGTCCGCCTATTGATTGCCATTTGATACGCGCCACGGCTCAATCGCTCGCTCACTCTGCTTCAGCATTCAATCTAGCTAGAGGCCAAGCTCGCGACGCTCGTTATCATTGCCGCTCGATCGGCTTTTGTCACAAAGACAATACTTACTGCGAGCCATCCTTGTCGTAGAGGAACATACAGGCTAGAAAGAGAGAAATCAATTCATTGCTTCCAATTGACTTTACTCTTGATGGGGCTCGAGCACGCGTGCCATCGATACGCTCTCCAAGGCTCAAATCTATTGTTTGTGAGCAGTGGTCATCGTTAGAAAGACTGTGGCTCTTGATGACGGATATCGGGCATCCAACTGCTAATCATTACGACTAATAGCTAATTAGCTTTACTAGTTTTACCAATATAAAATTTAAGAAATAATAAATTGTATTAAAATTGTAATGGACAAAGTAAAATGATCGCCGCTGAATTTGATCATATTTTGAATCTTGATTGAGTTTCCCTGTCATTGTTAGTTTAGTCAAATGACCGGACACTGGGTTAACTAGATTAATGGCTAGCTCTGTACGAGTCTTATGGAGATGCATCTCTCACGTATTCTCTGAGAACCTGGTGCTGATTAATGATGGTCTAGCCGGTCGGACTCTCCGCCAATGAGGCAATTAATCATGATGGCACCGACAGTGCGTAGGTGTGTGACACTGTCGGACAGTGTGGATAGTGTGGAAAGTGTGGTGGGCGCCGACAAACAAATCGACCCACTGGCTATCTCACTGTCCCCTTCTCTATGCCTGATAATGCAATGCTAATGCATTCAACCGATCGTCCGAGGACAGTGCCAAGTGCCTAATGCAAGTGATGGAGTGACACCCCCAGTGAGTGAGCGAACCACCCAACACCAGGCGTGAGTCTCATCAACGGACTCACTCATCATCCGGCACCAACGGAAACTAAACTGCCATTGTTCCGGACTATCATGGATTTCCAATTAATACTTCATTTTGCATGTGCCAATTATCAAGTATCAACTCTTGATTAATTAGGTTAACTAGAATTCTCTTAATTTTAAAATCAATAAATTATAAACTTTATTCTTAGTTTTTTAAGATTTTGTAGTAAATTCATTAATTATAAGGATGCCAATTTCGATTTATCAATTAGTTTTTTGGCGAAATAGAACAAAAAAGCTGCCAGTTGCCAGTTGATGCTTTACTGTCACATGGCGGACACTACCAGAACAAAAGTACAACTGTGAACCCCACTATGAATGCTATTTATTTTTTCATATAATAAAATAATATTATTAATAATCATAACTCAATATGAGGCAAAGAATATGAATAGAAGCATAATCAAGCCTCGCTGACACATTGAGTGACTAGGCCCAAACTCGGTGTGGGAGCATATTGCCACAAGCTTGCTCCAAGTTAATCGAATCGCACTAGAGCCAAGCTCGCCAGCAGTAATGAAAATTAGAATCCAAACTGAGCTATTCATTGGCAAGATAATTCGATTCTCACAACAACGAACAGAACGAACGAGGTGCCAAATTGTATGTAGAGATGTGTGTTGATGTTTTGCACTGAAAACAAAGTAAATTTAAATAATTTAATTTGAAATCACTCTCGAATACAAATCACAGGCTGAACTCTGATACTTCATGCAAACAGCTGGGACCATGATAAACTAGGTTCTACCTACTAAAAGTAAAAAATTAAAATCTTGTAATTAAAGACAATCGCCGCGCAGAGGCACACATGGAGTTTACAAACAAACAGCACCGATGGTGGCAAAACCTCCCGCTGGCACCTTGGCTCAATCGGACACCCAGCCGTGAAGCTGGGCTGCCCGGATCTCGGTGGCCATGATTCACGCTTCTCTCACTGCTCCTCTTGGCTCACATCTGCACACATCCACCCAATGATTGGACCGACCTAGGTTCACATTTGACTTGGGCGCTAATCGAGTTTCGATAGGGCGACAGCAGCAAAGCGGGATCAGTGTTTCACCACTTGGCCCGCTCACTGCGAGCACCACCAATTTCAATCTATTCCACGTCGCTTGTTTCTGTAAGGTGTAACTCTACGTTGACATCAATTAATTGTACAACACTAAGCACTGGTGCTCCAATTTTTTATTTTCAAGTTACATTAAAATCCGCGCATTATTGTAAAATATGTGAGACATTGAGAAAGTATGCTTTCATTAGTTGCTCTTTTCAATCTTGTCAAAATATGATTGCGAAATAACTTTGCAAGTGATCTCAGTTGTCAAATAACGTCTATGGAATAAGGACTAGAGTCAAGTCCAATACAGAATGACTATATTTGGACTAGATCGGTCAACCTGAGCGGTTATTGTTATTGGCGATAGCTGTTCCAAAAGATCTCCGCTATAGACTGCTGTCGTGGCGGCAAGTGAACCAGTAGACAAGACCAAAACAAATAACGACCAGACTGGCAACAGTGACGATGGTGGCAGAGGAAGGAAACGGAAAAAGTCGGGATATCCTTAAAAATTTCCCGAATCATCATTTTGCCATCTTAACACAGTTGTCACTTATACAAGGAATGAAAGTGAGACTCACGAGCCTCTGTTCCGGCTTTTGTTTCTCTCAATTGTTTTCCCTTCATGCCAATTGTGGGTAACTTGTGAGCCAGGAGATACGCGTGGTCTACACCATTATCTGATATCTTCGTCTTGCGTTGTACACACAATGTCTTTAGTCTAAAGAAATTTCACATTTCGAGATCAATGCATTGCTAAAGATGTAAGCAAAAATTAGTATAAGCTTATTGATTGCTTATAATCGGCAATGAATAAAGTGGCCTTAATCCAATCGATATGTTTCAAACCATTTTGGGGCTCGAAATGGGTAGGGTGTATACGAACATTACCAAATCGGGCTTTGTGTGCGTGTCTCTGATGGTGGAAAGAAACCAAAGCGCACTAACATGGATCGTCACATCGATTCATCACGAGCAATTAGGGTTCAGTGTGTGTGTGTGTGTGTGTAGCTTGCCCAGGCAACTCGGTGGCTTTCAAGTGTGACCCGAAGCGCGTCGTGAATGGCTATGGCTAGCACTGTCCATTAGTGGTGATCTAAAGCGAGAGCATGCATAATTGGTGCCTCTGTGGTTCTACTAATGGAGCTGTTAGCACTCTCTGGTCCGCGTGCCGAATTAAACACCTCAATAGCTTTTGCTTTCTCTCTCCCTCTCTGTGTTTTGATTAGTGCCACTCGACACTCTCCCAGTTACAATCGAACTGAACTAAATTACGCACATCACTGCGGCTTGCTTGAGGCCATTTACAGTAACATCCACAAAAAGAAGCTTGGATTCACTCCCGAATCAAATGCATTCTCGCAAGCTCAACTTATAATAGCTTTTAAACTATGAAGCGATTCTTTGAAAATTGAATTAAACTGAATATATACAGTGAGTTAAAACAATATCTCGATAAATCACGATGCCTACAAATCAACTCAGCGCTATGGAAATGATTCTGATTTCTAAATTGCTCGAGGCTAGAGTCAATATGTACGGAATATCTATTTAAACACTTGCGAATACAAATACTAAACATGTTGTTGCAATAGAAAGTGAACCACTATCACAGATGAGTATTATTAAAGAATAATATTGACAAGTTCTGCCTGGTGAGTGCAAGCAGAAAACTTAATTACAATTTACAAAAGCAGATCAAGCAGCAGGTCGATTGGACTGCGGTAGCCACGTGACTGATTGATCGCGCCAAGCAAGGCTCGTGGCTGGGGAGGAGCTACAGTTCCTGAACACGTACCAAGCTCAATCAAGCGAACTTCTAGACCATAGGTCTGGTGATTGGGGCCTAGTTGAGCTCTAGTGTGGCATCGAACTACACCTAATTTGGCTGCTGCTCGATTGAACAGTATTGTGGCGTGTGCCACGACTTTTCCTCGAGACCAGTCATGTTGCCATCGAAAGCATCTTGTTTTCTACTTGTCTAGGCACAGATAAAGGCCAGTCCGCGCGTGGTCTGATTGGGACAAGTAGAGCGAGGCACAACGCACTGCTTGGTTCACACTGGTTCACACTCTCGTTGGCTGACTCGAGTCGTGCACATCAATCGCTTCTCTCTCTCTCTCTCTCTCTCTCTCTCTCTCTCTCTCTCTCAGGCTTCATTGTTGGCAGTGGCACTCGCCAGGCCCGTGTCACTTCACTGCCTGACTGATGACGCGCCACGGTCTCGACCACGATTGAGATCCATGAATTACAATCAAGAGTGCGTTCGCGGACGCCAGCCCGACAGCTCAGTCCGACCCAGCTTGTTTTGATTTATTTCGACTACACAACGAACACCACGATAACTACTGCTACTGCTACTCCAATGAATTCACTTAAATAAACACACGCACTGCGAGACACATTGATGCCAACACTGGCCCACTCAATCGCATTGTTACCACTTTCGGTGGATCGTTCTCACACAATTAGTCTCACACTCAAATATGTCTTCAGTGTAACACCAACTAAACAGCGATTTAAAGGAAACATTTTAAAAGTGATGCTAAAAATATCAAAATTGCTTCTAAATTTGAGTTGGGAAAATTTATCATTTTTTAAAAGCTAATATTTCATAGAAAATTTGTTTTTCATAGTTAGGAATCTGTAAAAATTTTAGTGTCTTTAATTAATTATTTTAAAAAATTTGAATTTGCAAAACTGAATTAAAAAACATTTGGAAATTTTAAAAATTCCAGAGTTTGAATTGACCCAGTGTATACAGTGGAATTCACAACTTTAAAACCTAATTTGTTCGAATTCCGTGAAGTGAGATGACAACGATGAAGACGATTGGTGGGAAGTTGGTGCGGATTGTGGGAGTTAGTATGCCAATCCGGAACGAGTTATCGGTCACTTCAATCTGGTTTTAGTCGGAAGGCTAGACGTGTGCGGCCGGAGACGCCGGGAAACAAAAGCCTGGATTGGCTCGGGTACTGAAGCTGTCCGGACGGATGTGCAAGTGCGGTGGCGAGGAGGCGGCAGGAGTCAAGTGCTGCGGGCAGCCGACTTGCCCAGGCTCTTGCTAGGTCGAGTGAGACTCCAAGACGGCTCCACTCTCTCTCTTTCTCTCTCTTTCCCTGACCATGCGACCCACCGGTAAGGAAATTATCGTCTTCCTTGAAGGAAACATGTCCTAAGCAAACTTCCTCGCCTGTCCGGTCGGTCGCCTGGCTACAGTCTGGACTGCATCTCACAGTCAACCGGGTTTCCCACTAACTGACACAGTCTCACCAAACTCGTTTTCTAATTAATTGTCAATAGATTAGATTAGCCGATAACGAGTCTACAAACGAGGTACTGCTGATGGTTTGCGTGTTTGGAACCAATCGATAGTGTGCACACGACTCAGTTGGCACGACAAAGTCTCATTGGCACCATCGAACACAGCAGTCACTTAGCAACTTTGCTTCACATGAATTATAGCTCTATTAGCATCCGTCTCGCCGCACAAACCACTCATCATAATCTACAACTTCGATTGAGGAGTAGAATTAACGATTTGCACTAAGTGTGGCCATTCATCAAGTTAACACTTGTTACATATGTCAAAACACATATCAGAACTTTCAGAATTTATTTGCTCTTGAAGTAAGCATATTTTTCAAATAACGTTTACAAATATAACTTAAAAGTTTTATAATTAAAATTATAACACGGGTTCCTAGTTTTAAAGCATGTTAATAAATATTCTGTCGCGCTACCGAAGCTATTATAGCTAAGCCCAAACCCAAGCTATAAAGTTGAGATAGATTGTTTATATTATTAGTTATATTATTTTTTCATGATGAATAGCGTCAAGCAATTTCATTGGTTCATGGTGCGCCATCTTTCGAATTCTATGTCAAGTTGTGAAGTGGATTCACGGAAAGCGCGTGGGGGTGAGCTGATTGCACCACAGCGATTACCAGAAGCCCAGGGCAGTATTGATTGCACTCTTGCCGCTGACGTCGATGACGTCGACTCGACGTGCCACATGTCACTATGCCCTAAGCTTTGCATAATGCACCCTTGCAAGTGAGACAATAGGAATGGCTTTTGCTTGGCGCCCTCAAGCTACTGTGCAGTGTAGGGGACACCGCAGTACTAGTGGCTCTTGTGGCCACTGGCTCTTCACAGGAACAAAGCAATCAGGCCCGTGGGGACCGTGAAGCACAGTCTTCATCGCAACTCCAGTCAGCAAAAGTAAGAAAGAGCAGTGCCATTGGTAATCGGTCGCGTTTACCACGAACTCCAATTGCTTCAAAGAAGTCATTCTCTAAGCTTTACACACGCCATGTCTCTATTTCTTGGAATTTATATCCAACAAGTTTCTAGATAGTGCAGTAAAGATATTCTAAATAAAATATATACATTACACCACACTCGTATATTTCTAATATCAAGAAGATATAAAAATCCTTTTATCTCAATTATACCAATTTTTAAAACGATATTTACTAAAAATGCTTGCCTGGATACTGATATAGGTGACCAGGTCTAACTTGATTGCCACCGGTAGGTAATTCTCGGAACTCACAGTCAGCAAATAACAAAAGTGATCTGTCACGCCACTTTCTCGTGAAATCATTTGGTAGACTCGTGAGTGAGTGACAGATGAAGAGTTAGGGTGAGCATTCCGGGAATAGGGCACCGCCATGGGGACGATCGACCAGCCGTGCGCATGTTGGCCAGTATCGATACACCGTCTTGGCGTACCTCTCCAATCGACTGGAGTCTATCTCGACCCACTGCTACTACCTAGTTGGCCTCTCTAGCTGGAGTGAGCACTGGTGACTCTACCACCACAAATCTCCTCTCGGCAGCAGCTGCACTAGTGGCACGGTGGAAGTATTGAGACCCCAACACAGAGACGCCAGTTTGCCGCTTTGTTTACCGAAGGCAATCGGTCGCTTGTCGGTCGGTCGCTCGTCTCGCGGTGTCTATATTTATCAATCGATACTCGATGATTTCAATGTGTCTCGCTGTGTATATACTTGATGCAAATACTATCATTTGTGAATTGAATCGGAACCACTGCTATCATCTTACCGAGCTTGCAACATGACTTGTGGACTCTGATCTCTTTTGCCCCGTTTTTTAGCGCGAGCGATTCTTATTTTTCTTATTTCATCTTTGTGTCACACGTTATTCAATTAATATATTAAATAATAAAAATAATACACATTTAAATTTGAAGAAACATATCTTGAAGCTATGGAAGCCGAATTTTACGATTACGAGAATAATAACAAATGGCGGAAGATATTTCGAGTATGCCAAAAGTTTTATTATTTGATATACATTATTTTGTCTTATTTATTTTGCTTATCAATTTTAGAATATGAATCAAATGTCTCAGGTTTTTTCAAATTCAGAATCACGGAAGTTCGAAAACCGACCACTGAATCGATATATGGATGTAGTGCCATGTAAGTGAAGTTGTGATGCAAACTATTTGACTTTGGTGATGTAAACCATATCACTCGATTGGTAGATGACAAAACACGAGTCAAGCTAGAACGTTATGGATTGGACTACATAAATGCCAGCCATGTCTGCATGCCTTCCGCTAATCGGAAATACATTCTCACACAGGTTTGTCATATAATGAGAAAAAAATATTTGAAATTATGTTCATACTACTACTACTACTATGATAATGTGCAGGGTCCGCTTCGCAACACGTCAAGTCATTTATGGTTAATGGTTTGGGAGCAAAATTCAAGAGCTATTTTGATGCTAAACAATTTGATAGAAGCGGGTCATATTAAATGTCATCAGTACTGGCCCGAAGGTGATGAAGATGCTATTGATTTTGAAGATGTCAACTTGAGAGTTGAACTTGTGTTAATGAACAAATATGATCATTACACACTACGAACTTTCAAACTAACTGATCTCATGGTATTGCTATTTTTTGCTTGATTTAAAAAAATTCAATCTAATGTCTGATTATTTATATTATATTATTATATAGAGCAAAAAATCGAGAGAAATCTTGCATTTTCATTACACTTCATGGCCCGATTTTGATTTGCCCACCAGTTGCGATTCTTTTTTGGAGTTTCTCTACGCTGTTCGGCAATCAGAGTCTCTCGATTTGCAACAATACGGTCCACCAGTGATCCACTGTAGTGCTGGCATTGGCCGCTCTGGTACATTCGTTCTTGTCGACTCATGTCTTGTCATGGTAAGTTGTGTGCCTCTTCGTGTATTTTTGATGATTTTTGATGAAAATTCCAGATTGAAAACAACAAATGTCGGGATTCGATCAACGTGATCGACATCCTGCTCGAGCTGCGTAACTATCGCATGGGTCTGATTCAAACTTCAGACCAGTTGCGCTTCTCATTTTTGGCTATACTGGAAGGTTCCAAGCACATCGAAGCTAAAGAAACGCCCTCGCGAAGCAATTCTGTGAACGCCAAGATCCAACGTTCGTTCGGGATGAACGAGGAGGAGTCCGAGTCGGCTACCTCGGAGGACAGTCCCTCGCCATCCAACTTGCCCGAGCAGTCCTGCTCACCCACTCGAGTCGAGGAGAGCGAAACGCTGCGACAGCGCAAAGAGCGCGAGGAGAAACGCCAAAAGACACTGGAAACCATCAGTCGCATCAAGCGCAAACAGAAGGAAGTGGAAGAAAGGTTACGGTTTAATCAGAAACTTTACAAATACTTTAAAACCTCCTTCCTCTGTCTCGGGGTGGCCATCTTTATCGGGGTGGTGATCATTTATCGGAAACGAGATCCGATTTTGATCAATTACGAATGACTCACACATCGATGACCACTGCACGAGGCGCCATTACATCTGCAGATTGTGTGTGTGTGTGTCGCTTATACCATTTTCTAGAATTGATGATCTACAAGTGATCGTGTCTCTAGATGCAAGCATAGTATTATTCGCTTTAGCATTGTACTTTATGAGTGCATTTCTTTCCCATATGTTAGTCATACGGATTAAAAGTATTGATGGATTACCTCAGTTTCACATATAGATCGGTGCCTTATAACTACTAGTTAATGGATAAACGAGCTATATTTTCCCAGCAAACCACTGTCCTTTCGAATTCGTTATATATTATTATTATTAACATTGCACGAATCTTTCTTACTCTTCTTGACTCTTTCTAAAACAATTAAAATTTTTATTGTCTGATTGCATCCTTCTCTTCTATTTTTTTCTCGCGCAGGTGTCCGAGCGACTCGAAGAAGCGAAGAACGATCTAGTAAAGTGCGCAATAGATCCAAATTGTTTCTCGATCGCTTTCACGGTCGCTAGACACATGTTGGCCAAGCTCGATCATTTGGTCTACCGAACATAACATATCTCTCTCTCTCTCTCTCTTTTCTACTATTAAAACACCGCATACCGGCACAGCAGTGATGATGTGTAGTGCAAGATAAGCCAAAAATGTGTGGATACTACCACTGCAATACTCAACTACTCGTAACTCCTTCACTGTGTGTAGATTTATGAACCGTGCCATTGAAATGCCGTGAGTCAACTGTAATCTCATTCATTTTCTATCACCTTCTTATTATTATTAAATATTTTTGGTACTCTTCATTTTTATTATTAAAAAAATTAAATTACAACATAATAAAGTACTTAACTGTTTGCTCACTGTATTTGTTTTAGTTTTTTTTGCAATCAAAAATTAATAAAAATATTCATTGACATTAGTTAATTTAGTGAAAATCTCAAATCAATTACAGGCCAGTGATTAGATATATGAAAAATGTGAATAGGTAAGTTTACAACCACCGAAATAGATTTACCAAAAATATGATCAGAAATGTTAAAAATCTTTAAATAATAAAAAATTAAAATCACAAACATTTATAGTAAACTTACGTGGAACAATCGGTTTAGAAAATATCAGTAGTTTGGTGAACCAAGTTTATTATTAGTTGAGAAGACAAGGAGAATAAATTGGGAAGCTTTTATAACACCTGTCATATGTGCTATTTTGCAGGGTAATATAAATACATTATACAAAACGACTAGGTAACCAACAAATCTCAACCAGTCAGGCGACATTTAGAGCAACATGGAGAGTTCAGTTGATAGGATTTGGATCCGGAATTAGAGAGGTGAAGAGGGAGGAGACAAAAACCCAAAGAAATCGAAGACCAGTAAAACGATTAGCAAAACTGGGTTCAGTTTGGACCGAATGATCAGCTTCATCGGGTGACTCATGTACCTCGTTTTGGTTCTCCTCTTCATTGACGTTGTTGTTTGCAGCAACCTCGTTTGGCCGTACTGGAGCGGCAACGTTATTGCCATTTGGCGCGCCATTAGCCATATTTTTGTATAGGTAAAGAAACACCCCGATCAAAACGAGTAGAATGAGCCGAGTGAAGGAAGAGTAGAAATAAATTATGCTGACCATCACAATTGCCTTGGAGAAGCTATACATCCAGTCCATCCAATCCTGATTGTTGGGATCTTCCTCTGCAAAAGCAGCCGCAGCTCGGTCTGCTTCCACTTCGGCTGCTGCTTGGTTGTTGGCTAGATTTTCAGTAGCGATAAGGTTCGGATTGGTTGCCACATTGCTTGCTTGGCCTTGCAAATTTTGAAAATAAGCATTGGCAAAAGTAGCATACGAGACTGGGTCCATTGTCGGTGGTGACGAGAGATAGTAATAACTCATATACTGATAATATTGACTTAGCATTGCATTATAAGAGTGGTGTATTGCAGCATTGTTGGGTCCCATCGGGTTTATAAAGTCTGTCGGAGAGTATGATGTACCTGGTATACCAGTGAGGTTGGTAGGGAGTGATGCTGGGTCAGGTGAGGTCGAACTTGGAGCCGCTTTCGAAGAGTCTTTGTTTTCATTCTTTGAGGCAGACACAGATTGTTTTTGAGGGCAAACAAGATGAAAGGTAAAGACATTGCTCTCACTGCTTGGTTTGATTATTTCACTTAGCATCTGGTCATCTTTCAACAAATGTCCAGAGTAAATTAGCCGTTGCTCAGAGACATTCTACAAAAGCAAATTAATATTATTATTAATATATGGCGTTAAACAACAAAGTGAACTTTAATCTTACAGGTTTCGAGGGATATTCAGTGCTAAGATGATGCTTAAGTTCGCGAATCTTCCATGAAAGTTGACAATCTACTTTGACATCATCATATTTCTGATTGGCGGCTTTGATCACAATGCAAACTCGTTCCATATTGTCACCTTACCCTATCCCACAGAATATAGTTAAAATAGCAATGAGAACAAGGTCGAAGGCGTGCGCGCGAACAACTCACCCAAAACAGAGTAATAATCACCACGAAAGCACAAACAAGACGGAACGCAGTACTGTCTCCCTCCCCCTCCAAAGGTTCTATCCGATATCACTCGGGCTTGGTGATGATAATCTGGCTGCCAAGCCACTGATAATGGGTGGATGCGTTCTCTACTTGATGTGTTGGTGGCTCTTGTGGTAGAGATCAACTAGCGGTGACGTGAATCACCAGGCGATCAGCGGACTGTGCTGTGTTTACACCCGCAGATGTGGTCGATTGCGATTGGCTGTGGCAGCTGACTTCACCACACCACTCCATTGCCACTGGCATTACTTTCCAATTGTTACCACTTGAAATAAGGTGTGATCTTTCCAGGGTGAGTGTAGTGTGCCATAACAGATAAGCCACACCCTTTTCTAACTAATTTCAATACATCAGCGTGACACCACCTCCATCTCCACTATGGCAACGCAAGCACTACACCTACTATATCTGACATCGATATTCTCGCCTCTCACAGTTTGGTTTTTTAAATTTTTTTTGGTATGTTTTTACAACTTATAACGAATGTTAATTTATTGGTTTGTGTTGAGTGGTTGTAAAAATGGAAGTGTTATATAAAGGGAATTTTTAAAATATCAAAAGTAATATAAATTATGAAAAACGTTAAAAATAGAAAACATTGTTTAAAATTCATACACAACTTGACCCCAGTCTTTTTATTAGCTTGCCGTAGGCATGCTTATGCATTCGTTTCAGAATTCATGTCATATTCTATTTGTTAAAATAAAACAATCTAGATCAAATCTTACATTACCAAACATTCCCAATTATCTTCATTAGATCCTAATTAAAT
>WURS02065302.1:0-10571 GCA_011762765.2 Rhinocypha anisoptera | reverse complement strand
CCCCCTCTCTCCCTCCCCCTCACCGCCCGTCCGAAATTAGCGACCCGGCCATCTCACCCCCCACCCCCTCCCGCCTTTTCATCCATGGCATCCCCCTTCCCCTCTTCTTCCACCACGTCAGATGAGGGGGGGGGTTGCACACGCCCGCACCCCCCCCCCTCTCCATATCCGCCGCGCACAGAATGCAACTGCTGTCTCCGGAGAGCGTGTCCCGGAGACCCTTCCGACGTGCCGTGTAAGGGGGGGAGGGGGGAGGGGTAGAGGGGCGATTTTCCCCCTCCCCCCGCCCCTCCTTTCGAACAACACGCGTATCCTTCCCAGCATCTCACAGTCCCCTCCCCTTCCTTCCTTCCTCCACCAACCCCACTCTTTTTCCTTCCTTCCTCTCGCTCGAGTAAAAACGCCCGTAACCAGTCACTCTCAACGAAGCCAAAGAGGAATGGGTCCCTCGCGCTCTTCCCGACCCACCAGTTATCCCTTGTTTTCTCATGGACCCGTTCTCGAATATGCGACGGGCGATTATGGCGTCGGTAAACGAGAGCCCGAGAGAGAGTCTCCCTTCGATCTCCCTAGATTGACGTGGGATAGGTCACAAGGGCGTACGTGTAGTTCGTTCTTCGCTTTTCATTTTCCTGCATCGATCTCTCTCTCTCTCTCTGGGTACCTCCATTAATTAGTCGCCACCTTCGGGGACTTTGACGGTGTTCTCTGCATACAATTATCTCCAGAAATATCCGTGCCCACATACTGATATTTACTTTTGAGTTTTCTGAGCCACTGCTTATAAATTTGAGTGAGTGAATGTGCAAGCGGATACAAACGTATTCTATTTGCCCACGCACAATGTTTGAATTAGTTTACACGGGTCTCCGGTGTCTTTATAATTCTCGGTGCAATTAATAATCTTTCCCCGTTTCCCTAATATATTGACTTGAAAAGTTTATTGCAACGCAAGTTCTCGGGTGAATAAATCTTTTTTTTTCGTGTTTGGTGGATAGGTAATTAATTTTCCTCAGGAAGCTTGAATTGACCATGGGTGCATGCCATAATGCATATAAATGATGAGAGAACATATTTAATTTAATACGCGGTCACATTAAAATGACATGCGTTACATTAAATTGTCTGGATGAGTTACAATGTTTACCTCTGGAAAATTGTCCTGTCATTATCTGTGTACCTGATAGGTGATGGTTAGTCATCGCTTTAACTTGTTATTTATGTACTAGATTCTTCTGGTTTAACTATGTTAATAACTAAATATTTAATAAGAGTGATTTTACAAAGGCTATTAATTGACGTTTTACGCATAAATTAGTACTGTACTCTTTGTTATATGGTTATTTCCATAAATATTCTTAGAACCCTTCGCGAAGATTATGCCTAGTCATTTGATATGATTTTGATTGTTCAAAAATTGCTGGGGTTATTTTTATGAAATAAGTGGTTTGTTGATATTTCATCACCTAAAATTCATTTTGAGCGTTTATTTTTTTAAGTAAAAAAATAAACGCTGTAGAAATATCCAGTCGTTATATGGTAGAATTTAGTCTAATTTTTAAAGATTTCCATCAGTGAAGGAAATGGCCAATGTATCATTTATCCTGAAGGACATTCACTGTATTTTCTTGCATTTTTTCGAGCTATTGGTTACCATTAGAAATGATAGCAGTCCGATTCAGATTATAGTAACTTCTATGCAAAAAAAGAGGATTAATTAGGGAGGCCAATTTTTTACGGCAATAAATTTCGTCCTTCGAAAGTCGTTTTCTATTAGGTTTTTTTGCTTTGGAATCATCTAGGACAATCTGCCGCTAGAAAATCATTCATCCTGCCATTTGCTAAATCCAAACTGCGCATCTTGTGTAACATAGCAAAAACTAAACCTTGAAAAACGATCGTTAAATATACGATATGCTAACTGACAAATCGTAGCTGATGATGGTAATAAAGGTTAAAATGAGTGAGTTTATAGACAACATCTAGGCTTCTACACTCATGACAAATGGATGCGAGATTCATGTGTTTCTCTGAGTCTATGGCTCTATTTTTTTTTGGTAATCCTTGAAAGAGGATTAATGTTAAGCCTTACATCAAGCATATTGTTCTAAAAGAATTCTAGTCGGGAGTTAAGGTAATTTCATGGTGAATGAATTATTAGATAAAGGTTTAGGAAATTGTCGTTTTTTTGAACGCAAGGTGTTTATTGCTGTGAAGTTAGTGGCTACATATGGTATGCAAAGTTTTTTCTCATTATGCTTGGTAATATTGGCTTTATTATCTGGTCTAATACAAATTTTGACACCCATTGTTGGCATGAATTGCACCAAGCACGTAGTTGTATTAATTTGTTTCAGTCCCTTTAAAGTCCAGACCCAATTTGGACATAAAGTTGATGGGCATTTCTCCTGGGAAACATAAGGGGGTGTTTTTGAATTAAGGTCAAAAGACGTTCGTTATATTAGTGCTGACAATCTAGGAGATGTAGGTCATGTGAGGCTAAAAGTAAATCATAGTACCTCACCTTCACTAAGCCATAATTTGACGGGATTACTTACACCCTGCAAGTCGCCGCAAGGTTATGTGGCAGGGGCATTACTGAGCAGCGAAATATCTACTGTGCCGCATTGTCTGTTATGTGCATGAGTAATAGAAAAATATGTATTTGATACCGTTTTGGGGTAATATTAATACTTAAGCAATGTCATCTTTTATGAAACACTATTTTCGTTGCACTGCAGAAGAGTAAATGAAGGTAAAAACAATGATTAGTATCTTTTATACGGTGGTAGTTCACGATATACTCGAAGGTTTCAGGCTTAACTATGTGGAATTTCATGATCACAGGAAAATGAAAACTGAAAACACGAAGTAATATTCCGCAGAATTCTACTCCCAAAGTACTATTCAGTTTTTAAGCATAAGCATATCATCGTACCTGATGATGACGCCTATTAGTCGAAACTAATAGTAATTTTAAAATAAAATTCTGTGGAATATTACTTAATGTTTTCATTTTCCTGTGGTGTTAGTTCACCATAGTATTCTTTGATTCTCCCTTTAACATAATACTTATGTTTTTACATTTTATTTCCATTTTAATACAATAAACTTTCCTAAATTTCACATTTACTGGCTTGAGTGTACCAGTTCATATATATTCTGTAAGCAGCTTCACTCTTTAAGTGAGTCCAATAGATTTAAATTTAACTTGACCATCTAAATTTTGAAATCAATGTTACTGACCGGATGGGATAAGAAGGTATAAAATTAGTTGGAAAGTATCAGCAAGGCATTTGGGAAGGTTATGTAGGCTATTGAGGGAAGATAAAAGAGGGTTGTGGAGGTGGAAGTGAAGTATATATCAATGTGGTATGTAAAAAACGGTGTGTGGTAAGGGGAAAGATTGCGTTTGTCACAGAATAGTATTAATAAGACAATTTGGGAGCATTGGTTTGGGGATCAACTGGAATCAAGAGTGAGGGGGGAGGAGCTGTTTTGTGAGGACTGCCGGCCAAGTCAGTGGGGGATGGTGGGGAAATACATACTCATTGCATAGGTCAATAATGTTTGAATCCATACAACACATCAAAACTGAAAACGGGAAACTCCGAAACAGTCTTTTTCCTTTTTGAAGTTGCTATTCTTGTGCCATTGAAAAGATTACCAACATTTATACTAATTTTAGGATTAATTTTCTTTGGTCAGGTATATTTATATTGTTGTGAGTAATATGTTTTTCTTCTCGACTCCTTCCAATCTAATGCTGGATACTTTAACCTCGGGTTGAAATAATGTCAGATTTTATTTATTAAACATCTTTTCATTGCATCTGTTCCTTCCTAGGTCCTTCACTTTGGCACTCTTAACTGCGTCCTTCATTATAATTGCTACTAGTCCCTTATATCTTAATATGTGGCACATATAGGAGTCTCGTCTCTTTTAATAGCTCCTCAGACATGGCACTAATTTCATCTCTCTAGAATACCTCCTGATTAGTAACCTTATCATACCAAGATATCTTGAGGATTCTCTACACTGAAAAAGCCTTCACCACATCCATCCAAGGAGCCTTTTCTTTAAAAAAAGAAAAGGTAACCCAGTTAGTTCCTTTTACACTTTAACATTTATAACTCGACCATTTGGTACTTCTCAGGTACTTAAACTAATGCATTTTAACTTTGATTCGTCTTAATCGTCCTCTTTAGGTCTTTAGATCATTAAGGATCAATTGGTTAATATATTCTCTGTGATTAGCGACCCTTTGGCGTCGAAAATCCACGTATTGTAAGACTTTTTGTCGGACATCTCTCTAGCACTTTCGGAATCGTACCGATCTCTATAATGAATAGGACATTTCCTCACTAGCTGACTTCTGGCTCGATCGGATTTGAGGAAGTGTAGGAGGGGCGGGCTTGGACGCACCATATGCTCCTCTCCCGTCTGCAAGGTCAAGATCTGGCGGGCACTCTCGCTTCCCGGCACGTTAGAGCGTTTCAACTCTCGCTTTCCGATTCGTTCTTCTGGAGGTGCCGAGTCCCAAGGCGCCGCAGGGTTCATACTCGTGTTCTTTCTTATTAGTATTGGCACTCAGGTGCGGCATGTCGCTCCCGTCTCATAAATCACGACTGATTTTGTGTTTCGAAGCCATGTCCATGGCCACGAGAGCGAAAGGCGTTTGGACTTTGGTCGAAAAAAACTCACTCATTTCTCGCCCAGGTCTCTTCTAGTGGGTTTCGATGTATTGGCCAAATCCTGAGGCTCATCGGCTAGGGAAGAGGGAAGCGTAAAACCTCCGAAATAATGGCCAGTTATGTCTCCTTGCATTAACTTTGTTACCTCATTCATTTGAATGGAATAACAATAATCTTTCATCACGGCACCGTATGCTTTGTTGGAGAAATATCACAAATGAATATCGTATAGAGGAAGACGAAGCAAAACAAAATTTGGTGAACAATTTGATTCAACAATTGTAAAAAGCTGAAGCTAGAAGGTTAAAGAAATAGACTTGCCATTGATAATTTATTTCCGAATCTATTGAAATAAGTAAGAAGTAGCTCAAAACATTTCTTTATTCGATTTCTTAGCTACTTCATCGTAAAAAGTTTATTTAGAATTTATAAGAGATTCACACTAAATATTAGTCATTGAGTTCTAACTTCCTCTAGATTTTATATTAAATCTGGAATGGTCAAAATTTTTTTATGACTCTACTCCTTTTATTTATTCTGAATTATTAACCCCTGATTTCTACGAGTTTAATTGCCAGAAACGAAACCGTGAACATGCGCTTATTGAACACGAGAAATCGGGACAGTGCATATGCATCCATAAGGTGTACGCAACTCGTGGATTTTTCCTTTCAGCAGGCATGGTGTTGAAATATGAACGTGGTAATTCATGGGTAATATCTATTTCAGAATTAGGTTATTAAAAACGACATTTTAAATGTACTGATGATGGTCCAGCAGACTGCTATTGGCAGTAGGTCGTTAAACGCTTTGTGCCTTTGTGTATCTAAAAACAGACAAATAATTAGAGATTAGAATAACTTTAAAATATACAGTTAATATATATATATATTCATAAAACATTGATAAATGTTAATTAAAGGAAAGCCGGCCTTTTGAGTTCTTCTTACCACGCCTTTGTACACTTCTTCATAGTCAGAGAAATGGGACGACGATTTTAAATTCTGTCTCAACACAAGGTTTTTTTTGGTATGAGTAAAACATGTTTTTTAAGTATTGTTATAGTTGACATTGTTCTTATTATGTATAAATATTAATGATTTTTAGTTGTCAGTGCTATGAATCATTATATCATACTATAAAGTTAAAGTCGTTGCCTTAAGTTTTGCAAGTCCATTAAAAGGAATATAAAATTTATATTTTATTTTTATAGAACCATCTTTAGTAGCCACTCAGTTATAATTGGTAAGTCATAAGCTTCATAAAATGTAGATTATTATACCCATAATCCATTACCTTCATCTTCTAGACTGCGTAACTTTATGCACACATCCATCTGACTTTTCTTTGTTCAGCGGAACACCGTAATCACCATGGTATTTTATTCGGCATTTTTTACTCAAAGAATGGAAGTGTAGGTTTGAAATGAGAGTAATTACTTAATGGTTTAATTTATTCATTCTACGATGGTCAACAGAAAATCCAAAATTTACAAATGGCAATGAATTTTGTCTAAATCTAAACATTCAATCTCTTATCTATGAGCTCTGGAGGTTGATAAAACCACATGGAAATGCTAAAGTCCTTCGCAGTCGAAGGACTTACCTTGAGGAATAACTTTCTAAATGTGTATTAAAGTATATTAAAATTTTCCCTTAAAGTATAATGAGGAAAGCTTTTGAATGGTGATTTCAAAGTCAGTTGCTACTTTTCGAAACACAGTTCATCTTCAATACGAGCATTTATACCTCTGCAAAGATAAATACAAGTGATCAACTAAATGATGTACAGAGAAGAAATCCCCAACGTCGTTAAGTAACTAAAATAGTGCCATGATAATCGATGTCGCAAGATGATCGAAAATTGAATGCTTGCATTAATATATCGTACGAGAGGGACACATACGGCATGAATATATAATAATACTGACACGGAATCAAAAATCCGGGACCCGCAACACGATAGTGGCCAAGAGCGCGCTGAAATAAAGGGAAATTATCCCCTAGATAAGCCGTTTTAAAAATTACTATTCCTGTAACTCCGGCGTTATTTTTAATTAACAAAAGAATAGTCTTCAAACATAGGGACGGTTTGATAAGTGAGGTTAGAACCCACCTTGTCCTTAGGGTAACGGTGTGTGAAAGTTTTCTAGGGGCAGGGGGAATAGTTTCTTCCCCTGTGCAGTCTGTTTTCCTCCTACGAAGGTGTGCTACCCAGAAAATCACCGAGCTTGGATGTAGCTGGAGGTGTCCAAAGTCGTCGCCTGGTTTTGAACACGGGCTCCCCAACCTGCAGCCAAGCGGTCTGCTCACCAGTGGTTAAATATAAAATAAGAAAGAATTTGAATTGTTTCAAACTGAAATATTTTACCATTTTTCCGCATTGAAAAATCATCATTTACATTGATCTGAGGCAACTTGCTACTACTACTACTGTCGTAGGCTTTTGGTTTAATATATAAAGGTAATTAAGTGCTGAACCAAATATTTTGGCAGCCTATTCCAAACGTAAATTAACAATGAATTCTTTTTACATTTATGTTTAGGAGCAGACGATATACTTATATCGTATTTCGTATGCATCATAAGATTTATTATTCCACAGAGGGCCCCTTGCTACCGCCTATGAAGGTTATATTGATGAGAACTGCAAGAGATTGAAGAACGTATGCGATTTTTATTTTTTCCGTCAAAACGCTGAAGGACATAGTCCTCTCGGAGATTGCGAAGCGTGATGTCAAGGAAATTTGGAATTACCCGATAGTAATTAAAATGTAATAATTTGATTACATCAAACTCATATACTCATGGCTTACGATAGGGTGTACTATAGCGAAATCCTAAAAGTTCATAATTTATTAAGAAAGGTTGCTTTCGAACACAAAAAAATCTCGTGAATAAGAATGACTGATGAACATTACCTCCAACCTTTGAGACTTTTATGCCCATTGCTCAACAATCAACAACTCTCCTTCTCGTCATTTAGCTTTTGAGCACACGGAGATTTTCATCTTCCGCTTTCATTTATTGTAACAGTTTTTACTAATACAATTGTTGTTGCTGCGACAAAAGACCCGACACTGAGTTGAACTCATATTAGGAGGAAGAGCCTAACGGAAGGAAGCTACGCGTGTCAAATTCGATTACCTGCATCGACTGGAACTTCAATTTCACGCGTGGACGAGAACGGCGCGCGCTCTCGAGTCAGGTTGGGAAACATTCACACCCTTCAAGAAGATCCTCCGAAGAAAGGCGTCGTTTATGCGCTAGCTCACTCGAAGGAACCACTTCTTGTGTCAGACGGCATGTCCGAAAGCATTCCATTGAGACCTCTCAAGGGGTAATCGCCGGAAATGAAAAACAGCTTACTCATTTCTCAAGTGTGTACATTTCAATATTACGACGCGCTAGTTGCTACAGTGGCGGCAAGGTCCTTATTTATTTATTTATTTATTTCGTTCAAAGACAGCACAACGCCAATTATATTGAACATATAACAAAGGAAAAAAACAAAATAGTAACAATAAAAATTTAACGGATAACAAGTAGCAGCACCACTTACATTTTACAGATAACAAATATTTCAGTAAACCAGCAGTCACAAGGAAAATTAAGGTAGAGAAAGATAAGGAAGGCAGGAATTGCGTCCCCTCCTGCCATTCGGGCATTAAGGCTGAGATGAGAGTCCTCCGTAACTACTCTCGCTGAATGGATAACGTCCGCGCATAACGTATACAATGTAAAAAAAAAGATGAAACGAGAGACAGGTTAGAATATATATAAAAATAAGTGAAGCCAATTGGAGGAGTACACGGGAGAAAATGTGACTGGCATGTCACGGCCATCATTATGACGAAGTGTAAAAACGAGCCATTCGTGTGTGAATGTATTTTTTATCAGCGGATCATTCTTTCCTCCGAGTACCCATGAATCATCTCCGTTGATCTTCGTGGACCTTTTGATCCACGGCATCGGATCAGAAAGGTGTGGTGTGCCCGCATGAACAATGGGAAGAGTCATTACGTCCCATCGCCGTTGTGAGAAACTACGAGAGGAGAGGAATTATATAAATTCAGAGCGTGTAACGCGTGAAGTGCAGAGCGTCGATAACGAAACGCGCAAATTCCAAAACTTTTCGGCGATGAAAGAAGTTTCAAGAAATTCGACGCCTGTTTAACCTTCCAGTTGCACGCTGCTCGCGGCGAAGTGAAACAAATGTATGTTCTGACGGATGGATCACCGCGTCTGCAGTGCCACGTAAATAGTAGTGAGCGTCAGTGGAAAGCGATTCTGGCGGCTTTTCCTTCTTTGGCTTGGACGTCTCTCACTCAATCCAATATCCCCCCATCGGACATAAACGACGTGTGTCGGGAGCACATCGCGACAGGGGCGCGAGCGGCGGGCCGCCCTTTGATGGTGCTGATGCTCGGTGTGCGGCCCGCCCTCACCCCGGCCCGCCTGCCCACCGTTGGCCATCGACTCGCACCGCGGGAGATCACATTTTGACGAATGATCTGAAAGCAAATTGAAAATGTTTGTATCTCTATATTAAAACTATCCGATCACGAGACTGCCACATTTTCACGAAAATAGATTTCGTCCAATATACATACCTAAGTTACATAAGCCAAAATCGTAGATACGACAGGGAGGAAAGTATACCGGAAATCATTAAAGAATTAGGTTGGGAAAGGCTTAAAAAAAAAAAGAATAATTAACGGGCTGAGTCAAATTTTCCTGAAATTTGCATGCAGGGGGAAGGGGGTCTCGTTAATTGTTGGCTGAAAGCAAAAACGCAAAGTGGTCACCGCTGTGGAAAGAATTTCACAAATGGAAGATGAAGCTACTAAAGCAAGAAAGAGGGACACTTGTATATACTCGGTGCTTAATAGAGGAATTATATACTAGAACGAACTACCCGGAAAATTTTTCGAGCCTTTCCCCTAATAATGTTAAATGATTCAGAGGGAAGACGGTTGCCAAATTATTTTTATAAAATAATTTGGGTAATCCAGCTTTATATTAATTCATTTCAGCGTGTATTTATTTTTGTCCTGTTGTATTTAATTGAGGGTTTGATGTTTTAATAATTTATGATTATTATATATTTCCGATTTATGTATTTCTGTATTTTATTTTTAATCTTCTTTCTTTTTGTTCTCACTCTTGACACCTGGCTTGTAGCCAACTGCAAGTTATTATTGTAAATAAATAAGTAATCTCTACGACATTAGGCAAAATTATCTCGGACAATCTGTACCGTGTAACGAAAGAACTCGCTTCAGTAAGCTTGCCGATTTATTTTCATGGGTATTAAAAATATTAGAGTGGAGACCGAAATTCGTATCTCCATCGGGACATAGATGTCGCGTGGTCAAAATATTTTCCGTTTCTATCGGAGCATTAACGCCACTTCTGATGTTTGCGAATGAATCCCCGGCATCGATGCGACGCGGTCTCTCGTATTTTTTGAGCACCGACGGAGGTGAAATTGTCATGACATGGAGGAAAATTATGGATTTTCATGGCGAGAGGGAAGGCGAAGCTGGAGGAATTCATGACTCAAGATGAAGGATGGGATTGAGTGAGACATTGAGTGTGAGGCGAGGAAAAGTGCTTCTCTCTCTACCTCTCTCTCTACCTCTACCTCTCTGTCTCTAGCTATCTACCTCTAGCTCTCTCATACCTCCATCTTTTCCTCTCTCTCCCTCTACCACTCTCTCAAGCTCTCTCTCTCTACCTCTCTCTCTCTCTACCTCTCTCTCTCTACCTCTCTCTCTAGCTCTCTCTCTCTACCTCTCTCTCTCTCCCTCTCTCTCTCCCCCTCTCTCTCTCTCTCTCTCTCTCTCCCTCTCTCTCTCTCTCTCTCTCTCTCCCT
>WURS02065291.1:0-10571 GCA_011762765.2 Rhinocypha anisoptera | reverse complement strand
ATTCAGTATTATTTGCCAGTCGCAGTTTCTTGCTACTCCCCGCTGCATGTTGTAATGTATAGGCAGCCCTAATTTTTCTTCATTCTTCAGAATGGTGAACAAAGTTGATGATGACAAGCTATATTGGTGGCCTATTTCAGATTTATTCGCGTCCTTTCTTCCACAAGGCTCAATGATAGCAAATTTCATTTCTAAATTTAAGGCCTTTCTTTTCTTCTCCATTCTAATTATAGCAACTGCAAAGAGCCTCTTAAAAACCTGGTAATCACTACTGAAACAACTTGAGCAGGAAATGACAGATGAGCACTGATTCCAAGATAAGTTGTTTATTCATTCCCCAGGAAAGTCTATGACATACAACCACAGAGTCTCCTTTCTATGGCATACAACCACAAAGTCTTCTCTTGTAAAATCACCACAAAGTCTCTCATAAAGCCTTCCTTACAATGTAGATTTGCTAGTCATGACAATCCAATGCATGTTCAAATCCTGCGAGTTGTGCAACCTGAACAGCAACCACTGCAAAATCTACTCGCTATAGCGATAGTGCAGACATGAACATTCATAGTAACCAGCGGAACTCCCTATGTTTAACACATGGACCAACCAACACAAAACAATCACTCACTGTAGCGACACTCTCATTATAAGCCATTCTCGCTATAGTGGACTTCTACTGTATATACTTTTCCTAGAAACTCATTTTAAGGAGCACCTTTCTGAATTTGAAACAAATTCACATTACCATAGCCATCAAACTCATACTCTTTCTAATCTACACATCCACCATAACAGAACCAAAGTAGCAAGCCTGGGGCTGAAGTCAATGGGACCATTATCCTTTGGGTACTTCCTCACATTCACTAAAACTTTTTAAATTACAAAAAAAGGCCATTGTTTCAAAGCCTCCTACTTCACCCTCTCTCCCAATATTTCAAGAACTTGGTTCACTACCACTCCCATGTATATATATATATATACTTTTCCTAGTAACCCATGTTAAGGAGAACCTTTCAGAATTTTAAATAAATTCATATTACCATAGCCATCAAAATCTTACTCTTTTTAATCTACACATCCACCATAACAGAACCAAAGTAGTGAGCCTGGGGCTGAAGTCAATGAGCCCAATAATATATAATAATCTGCCAATCACATTTAAAGACACAACAATTATAGCTTTATTTAAAAAAGAAGTAAGAAAATTTCTTACTCAGAAAAATTATTATAGTATTTCTGAATTTTTACATGATAAATTCTAATGCTCCATTGTATGTTTTAACTGTGTAATTTCTTTCCTGTTGTAAATACGTTTTGTTATTTAATAATCAATCTTTGCTGTAATGCTACTTAATGTATCTTGATGAGCCTTACAACATGTACTTACGTCTAGTATGTACTCATGTTCCTTGGGGTAATAAACTTATTATTATTATTACATGTGTACAATAATTGCAACTGAAAGACTATCAGCAGAGCTCTCTTTCTTAAATTGAATGTTGAGAAAAACTGATGTTGGCCATCGTCTAGCCTTGCCCTAAGGGAGATTGCTTTTTCATTAGTGGGGGGTGGTGGCTGTGGGGGTGGAAAGAGCAGCAGCAGTAGTGGAGATGATTCAAGTTCAGAAGATGCAGATGAAGAGGAGGAAGATCGTGCTATGGAAGAACTGCAGCGTAAACGTCGCCATCCTCACAGATTACATCCAGAACTATGGTACAATGACAGTGGGGAGGTGAGATTTGCCAATAGTAATTTTTATGTTGAGTATTGAAAAGTTGAGGGTACTTCTTTGGAATCCTACTAATTATGCATGTATTTGACCATTTTTTATTTTGTAACAATGGGACAAAGTTGAAAGATTTCCCCATGAAAGACTTTAACTTTGCATTGTAAAGGTTCCACAAACGGAATTGATATATTAAATTTGAAACTCCTTATGGATCATATTGCATCAATAAAAACTAAACATAACATGTGTCCCTTTCAGAAGATCTTTTCTGTCAGACTTTTAAGGTAGATTATATCAAAGGAGAAGGTTTCAGGACGGTTCTTAACCAAAAACCATAGTCTTAAATCCTAAGGTTGATTTGATAAGTAAGACACCTGGTACTAAGCTCATCGTCCTGTAAAAATTCATACCTCAGGGTAAGGAGTTCAGTTCCTTTCCCTGTGCCACCTGTGGTATTCCAGGAAGATCAGTTACCCAGAAAATCGCTCAGCTCTCACTCAGCAGATGTGTCCAGAGACATCTGTGTGTACAAGTGTCATATACAGACAAATTTTTTACAATGTCAGCCCCATGGTTCCATGACCACAAGGAATGCTTCTTTGTGTGTCCCTTTTGCCTACTAGAAAATTTCTAATACAAGAGCGACCTGATTAGTAAATGTACAGCCACAGAGAATGTCCCACATCACTGGAAAAATATAAAAGTCTCTAGGAGCATGGCCAGGTGAGTTCCACCTATTCCAAGTTGTTGTTACTGTACTAATACTAAGAAACTCCTGACTTAGGATCGATTTCTTGATGGAAAAAACACATTTTCCTTTTCCCTTGTACAGCCTTTCTCAGTTATTTTTATTGCAATGCTAAAAGAAGCTATGTCCTCGAGCATGTTTGTAGGATGCAGTCGTCATTATCTTGCCCTTTAGAACACAGTCAGTGAGGAGTATGCCTTTGCTGTCCCAATTCATGGTCAAAATACCTTTTTAACTTGGGTGGTAACTTATTACTTATTGTGGTGGTAAGTCTGTGTGCTTCATTTGTGCGGAATTTCATTTTGTTTCAGGATTTAAAAATGTCACCCATCCATTGTCATAACTGATGAAAAGGAAGTACCATTCATGGCATCGTCTCGAGTCAGTATTGTCAGATAGATTTGTTGGAATTTATCCATCATGATGAGCACAATGAATCAGCATTGAAATTCCACTAACAAAATTTCTATTAGTATAAGTTGCTTATGTGGAAATGCAATGTTTTTTTGTGTTCATCACATAAATAAATGAACCTGCCTTCCTTCTGCCCTTCAATTCCCATCATTTTGTACCTTTCTTACTTGTCTGAAGGACCTGATAGTGCTGATCAGACTTGAAACCTCATTCTGAATTTGTTAAAACGATCCATTTTTTTGCACGATTTTCATTAATTATCTCATTCTATTGTTTGAAGATTTTGGCAGTTTTTTTACAGTTTTACACCATACCTTCAACCAACTGCTGGTATCAGACAAAAAGTATTTCATATCATTTCATATTATCATTATGTGGAATAATTTAGCCATAACTGTATAAAGATTAATAGCATACTAAAGATTACATAGGACATAATAAATTCAGGATAAATGTTTTTGTGAGAAATTGAAATTCAATAATTACTAATGCAGGTGGTTAAATGCTTCCCTTGCTGCCACAAGTTTTAGTGGAACACATGCTGAAAATTGTGCAGTCCTGTTAGTAGCCATGGTGGAACTCTAGGCTACTGAACAAGAAGTTTAGTCCCCAGAACTCTCCCCAGCTCTAGACACCTACATCTCAAGTAAAGGTTATTCTCTGGTGATTTATTTTCCTGGCAAACTGGTCGGCACAGGAAAGGGAGCTATCTCCCCCTACTCTGAAAGAAAATTGCACCAACACCTATCAAAACGGATGGTGGAAAAAAATTATTGTTATATCTTAAGAGGCATGTGCCACCAGGTCAACCACCAGATAATACACCCCAATCCATGCAATGTCTTGAGAGCAGTTAAAATCCCGCTCGCAATGGTTCAGTTGCATGTTCGTTTTCACCTTCCTCTTCCCTGTCAGACATCGTATGATGTGTTCCCCCAAATGACCCACTGTGTCAATTTTGTCACCATACACAGCATCCACCATGGTGAGCTTCTTGTTCTACATTAATACCAACATTTGGCACTTTTTCACAAAATCTCTACATCTTCAAAACGAGTCAGTCAAATTAGATACAGTAAGATTCACATGGTAGAATCCAGCATTCCAACTTTGAAAGCTTGTTCTTCAGTTGTATTTAATTGTATTTATTTGAGATTTCAAAGAGAGCTGATCAAGAATGTTTTACTATTGTACAGGAAAACATTGCTTCTACTGCAAGTTACGCAAGTTACTGTTAAAATTGCAATCTAAACAAATAAATCAATTAAAACTTGAGTTGGACCTTTGCAGGAGTAAGGATGCTAAGTTTACAAATATAAAGAAGGCAATTATTCACATTTACCCTTATCACCAATAAAAATTTATATCTATCTCCTTTTTGATATCGCACAATTGCTAAGGTGGCGATCAGTCCTAATGTTCATGATTATAAAATGAGTAGTAAGTCTAAACTAAATTGTGAACAATAATATGCTTTAAAACTAATTTTCAGATCAACTCTAATGACTGAAAAATTAATTTATGCATCGTGTCTCTTTCATAATTGTGAAATTTCAAAAGTACGGATATTTTCTATGCTTTTACATGTAAATTTCAGTGGGACCAGTGAAATTATTTCACTATTGTGAATTTTTGTAATGAAGGAGTTTATTATTTAGATGTTCTACAGTAATTATTTTTCAAATCTGGAACAAAGAGGAGTTGACATAAATTATTAGATCAGGAAACTCAGTACATATATGTTTATCAATGATGATGGGTAATCTACCGGCTAAGTTGGGTTTTTGATGAACCTTAGATTACATTGGCCACGTAACACCTAACTTTAATCCCTCTTCAAATCTGCATAAGTCCCACCCCCTATCATTCTGTCCAAAATCCCTATTCTCTTCATACCCCTTCCTCGTTTACCCAACAACAACCTTCAACAACCCATTGCCTCTTGAGTACTCCTTCCAACCACCTTTCCTATCTTTTTATGGATCTCTCGCAGCAAATGCCTCTCCTCCCCTACCATTCTTAAAACTTCTTCATTCGTTTTCCTCTCTGTCCACTTCACCTTTTCCATCCGTCACCAAACCCACATCTCAAAAGCCTCTAATCTATCCTCATCATCCTTCTTCATGGGCCAGGTTTCAGATCCATGGAATACTACACTTCATATTAGGGTATATTAACCCCTTCCACTACAATTTATTTTCTGAATATCGTGCCCCTATCCACTATTTATTTTTTGTGTGGTTCTTTTTCAATGGACAGGTAGGTAATGACATGATACTTTGCAGTTTGTAATCTACATAGAACAGTGAAATATAAAGAGATAATTATTGCATATTGTGAAGTATCGTATCATATAATTGACTTTTTATTATGCCATTTTCCTTAAAAAATTGTAACTGAAAGAATAATAATAATTAATATTTAAAAAAACAAAAATTAAAGATATGTCACTGAAAAATGTATGTATAAAGTTAAAAATTTGGGAAGTATCCATATTTAAACTATTTCATCATTATGATGCCATAGATTGGAATACATAAGATATATATATTTATTTATTTATATATGTACGTGTTTGTGGGGTACAATAAGAAAAAGAAGAATAAGGTGGATAGGACACACCCTGAGGCATAATGGGTTCGTGAAGAATATAATAGAAGGAAAAATAGAGGGAAGGGCCCCTCGGGGAAGGCCGAGGGACAAATATATATGGCAAATTATTAGAGACTATTCAAGAATTAGAAGGAAGAATACCAAGGAGCAAGAAAGCTAGATAGAAAAGGATGGAGGGCTGCAGTCAACCAATCTTCGGATTGAAGTACTGATGATGATGAAAATTGTTTCGTAACTCGTCCTCCCATCTCTAGCCTAAAACCGTTCGAAAGAAGCCGTAATGTATTTGTTATCTTATCATATGAGTATGTCATGAAAAAATAATTATTTACAGCACATAAATTTACACCCTGCAGTATTGCATATTAACATATTATTCCAGTCAGGCACATTAATATTACACCGCAAACTATAAATTCTAATCAGCGAGGAACATATTGATTTTTTAAGGCGTGTCTGTTCCCCGAAAAAAGTATAAAAAAACCCCCGCCGGTCACCCTGGAGACCTATTTCCCTCGAATGCAGTTCTCCAGACAATGGCGACACTTGGGAAAGCGAGTCAATGGAAATATAAGCGATGTCTGCCGCTATTTATCAACGCTCCGTTGGATACGAGAGGCAGAGCGCAGGGTAGTACTACTCGGAGGTGCTCTCAATATATCGTCGACGCAATCTCCAGTATTCATTCGCGTCTCAAAGCGGATGTGACGTGATCTCCCCCCACCCCCTCCCACCCCCTTCCTTCCCGCGGCGCATATATGACGCGCATTTACCCGCACCGCGTCCTCTGTGCATCGCCGACATGAAATTTTAACGGGGCGCCGAGCCCAGGCCCCATTTAGTACTTTCGCGCGGGGTCCCCAAAGTGTCGCATAGGGTATGAATGGGAAATCTATGGAATGAGAATACCTATGGTGGGTCTCCCTCCCCCCCATCACCCGACCTCCCCCGGTCATCTCGATAACTATTTTATGCGTGGGTTCAATAGCGATGGAATTATTTGCGCGCTGAATCTACCAACGGAACGAATTTCGGAACCACTAGAGCCGAAGGTCTAGAAAAGCTATCAGCGGTGGCCTCATAGAGAATTATTATTATTATTGCCTTCTGTATTAGCGTTCTTCTAAAATAGAGTGTTAATCCAGGTGCAGTCGGAAGATGCGTAGTTAATTTAGGCTCATGTTGATCCCTTAAAAATTGATCATGCACAATGTCGTTATAAAAGTGGTTCTGATTTGGACGCAATAGGGATTTTTATATCCATCACACATACATACCTAGACTCTCATCGTAGAACTCAATTTCGACGGTGCAAGTCTCTTTCTCTTGCACTAGATGGTTTTAAGCTTAACCATATGGAAATCCATGGTCGCAGGAAAATGAAAGCTCACTTACTAATATTCTACAGAACTTTATTTTCACGGTACTTTTAGTTTAGACGCATACTGGCATAGTGTTATTTTTGTTTATAGGGTGCTTCGACGGCTATGGTCATTTCGAAACTCATCAAATCATAGAAAGAACACTTTTCAACAAACACAACACCCATCCCCTAGCCGGGATTCGAACCATAGACCTTCAGGGTTAGCCGGCTAGCACGCAACCCACCAGGCTAACCCTGTCGGCTTGTCGGCGGCCATTCTTGTAACTGATGGTGACGCCTATGGGTCGAAACTAGTAAGCATCTAGAGAACATAATTCTGTGGAGTATTATTTCGTGTTTTTAAGTTTTCATTTACGTTTCTTTTCGCTTGCCTACCCCGTGCCTTAGCTTCCATTCCCAACCAAGCTTCAACGCTGCAAGTAATGCAACAGTCGTCAACGCTGACAGTCGTGAATTTCTATATCTTCAGCAAAATTATCTGATTAATTTTAAACAATGGAAACGTTTATTGAAATCAATTTACTTTGGGTACTAACTTAAACCCGAGAGACAGTCGAGGAATTTGTGGAATCCTATCATGTTGAGGAGGTGGAATAAGAAGCTTGCAATTTCACGGTAAATTGATTATTTTCAACTAGTTTCACTATCACAGTAGCATCATCAGGAATAATTTTCCTTATTCCATTTTTGAGTAATGAAAAGGTCTTAGTTAATGCAATACTCATATTTTTAAGGCGATTCTAATTTGGAGGCAATAGGTATTATTATACCTATCGAGTTCATTTCCTGACGAGTTCAATTTTCACCGTGTAAGGAAAGCACGAAGAAAATTAAGATACGCAAGAGTAGATAAGTTTTGAAATAAAACTTTACTTCTTTTCGACGAAAATTATTTTAATTCGGGCAACTGTTTCAACTACACTGTAGCATCAGTTTTATTTTTAAATCTTATCTATTCTTGCGTATAATGGATTTCCAAAAGGTGTAGGTCTCAACCATTAACCGAACTAAGAGATTATCTAGGCGTTAGTACCTTTCCTAATAAAAATTACAGCACTGCAGGCAAGAGAAATCCACTGCGGGTTGTGAATTTCTCGTTGATACTAGGGTATATATTTTAATGATTAATTTTAAACAATAGAAAATAAGACTCACCCTGAATATGATGAGAGACTTAACCGTCGAAATTTCGGTGCCCGTCAACGCCATCATCTGGACTTAATCTTGAGAAACCTATAACGCGATAGAAAAGTTTGTTAAACTCAATCCACTCTTAGGACTAACCTAACCCTGTTTGCTATTTCTTTCCCTAGTAAAGAACAGGGTTTGGTTATCCATAATGAACAAATAGTAATGTACTTTTCCACAGATTTTAGTTACATTATCCTTTTCCTGTTATGGATATTAAGAACTTCTTCAAAGTGAAGCCTGGAATCATTAAATTCAGGGTTTAGTTAATGCAATATCTTTTTAATAAAACATTACCGCAAACTTAAGTAGATTGGTTCGCAACCGCGTGAGTCAAAATTGCAGGGATATTTGGATATGCTTGGACGTCAGTGAAATAATACTGCTATATCTTACAAAATTCCTACGCTGTCATGAAGAAAAAGTTTCACACTAAAATTTCATATTAGTCATTGAAAAGTGTTTTAATAAATGCCTTTCTCAGATTGAAAATTGAGTCAAAATAATGTCTATGATTAAGATACAAATGAACTTATCTACAGTTTAAACCGTTAGTAAATTCATAAATATTAACATTTAAACCTAGATTAGAATATTCCACCTATCCACTTCATATTCTCTTTCACTTCTAAATTATTAATTTTCTTAAAAAATCCGGCAACGTCGAAACGAGCCCACATGTGGGGCATATGAACTGAAGTCATCTTCGGTGAGGTGTGGTATAGAATTCGGTTCGTTGTTTCACAATTTACTAATTTGTTTAGTCCTTGATTTTCCTGTGGTTCACTTTTCTCATTTACGTTTCATCTTTTATTTGAAATAACCGAACATATTTATGAAACCGCGTTGCCAAATCTTAGACCGACTACAACGCCATTTTCATGTCACCGACCCATTTCGTCTGCTATAATTGCAAAAAGTCGCCATCTTCTCTAAAACTAATACACAATGCTGCATTAATATTGTTACCATCTTATTTATCGGTAAAATACGCATCTAATATCAGTTTTTTGAAAAAATGACATGACTGTGATATGAAAGTATAGCATTTGCCAAGTTGACGCCAAAGATTCTGTATTTTGAACTGCGAATCGTGGAAAAAGTAGCGCGGATTGATGGTTTTCTGTTGATGAATTTAGATAGAGATCACATTTTTCTATAAGTACCCAAAATGACTAGACAAAATGACATTTTGTAGTCCAATTTCCTTAAGAAAAACTCTAGTCGTGGAATAAAAGGAAGGCATCTGTTCCAGCGGGGTAATATCCTCATCTGCCAAACCGAAAGACGCGGGTTCGCATCCCGGCCAGGTGGATTTATTATTATCCAGCTAGGGCATAGAGTGTGTGTTTCGTCCTTCTTATAAAAAAATTGTTATACCGTCCGCCATAATTAGCCGATTAGTGATGTGTGTGTATGGGCAATTGTAAAATAAATAAATAAGGTACAGAACTAAAATCAGCCATTGGTGGAGAGAAAAAAGGAAATGAACCACTGGCAGAAAATGGAGAAAGTAGCACTAGTAACGCTTCTCTTCCTATTATTGATCTTGATTAATATTAGATTGGTAGGTCCTTTAAAATTTAAGTGAGCTTCACTCTTATCAACAAGACAATGTATCATTAACTACACGGGATTGTTTTCAACTAGCAGTATCATACGAACAACTTAATTCTTTTTAAAAAAAAAGATGGCCAACTGTGCCGAGATAACACCTTTTTTATACGTATCACATGCTGTTTATTGGTATATACATGTCCAAATATTTTTGTTTCCAGGAATCTGAAATTAACCTTTGGGCGTCCATTGCCCTTTGGAATAGTTCCTAAAGCTCATAACAATAAAAAAAATCTATTACGATAAGTTCGTCAGCAAGGAAGCAACTGATTAACTGAGAGAAATAATCTGTTGTGACAAAGTATGGTGGAAACTACACATTGTTTTTTGCTCCTAGAATACTGTATCACTCGCACTCACATTTAAGGAAGTATGGGTTCCGTGACGCATAATTAAATATTTGTTAAATTATACTATTATAATATATATAGTACGTTCGTGGCGCTCCTGCATGAGGCGGAATATCCGAGGGAAAAAGGGAATAACGGTGAAGCGTTGGAGCAAATGGATACAAGTCAGGAAAGTAACGGAAAGGGCGGACGGCGAAAAGGAGAAGTTCACCATAACATAAACTAGAGGGGAACGAGGCGAATTCATCCCAAGTTTGTCTCCGCGGGAGCACTGGGCATCTTAAACACCACACGTTATTTCACTGATATGAATATTAGACGTCCTGCAGCAGCGCCCTCGCCAAGCGCTTCAAAATGGGGCAAGGAAAAAAAAAACACACAACATTGCCACCCTCTCTCATTGGCCCTTAATCCATTTGCCCAATTACAGTTCCCACCACCCTCTCCCAAACCCCACTCCCGTATCTTTCTCCTCTTCCTCCTTGGCAGTCCATGCCTCCGTCTTCTCCAAATCCAAGCCTCCCTCTT